>JAQZBX010008582.1:0-47808 GCA_029593785.1 Cabassous unicinctus | reverse complement strand
TCTTCATAGTTTGTGAGGTGCAGCAGAAGCAGTGCTTAGAGGGAAATTTATAGCATTGAATGTATTCATTAGAAAACAGTAAAGATCTAATATCAATCATCTAATCATCCCATTTGGAAAGCACAAAAATATCTCCTTTTTACTTGTTCTATCATTCATGGCTCTTCTTGCTTTATATGAGCATGACATCCAGTTTGGTGACTTCATAACTAGGAAATGGGGAAGGGATACAGCACTTGATTTATGTTGGGGACAAACAACACCCCTTAAATCAACCCTGGAACTTTCAGGCTTCTGAACGATGAGAAAGGTGCAACTTCCAAAGATGCACATGTAACTTGGCCCCAGAATAAAGGCCAAAATCACAACCCAGGAATCCCTGAATACTTTGTTTTGGGCTATTTTTGCTCAATTTTTTTCTTCTCTTATTTATTTGGATGAGATGCACTATTTAATATTCTTTAAAGTTTACCAGGGAAATTATAACACTTTTGTTTGCCTTTCCAAATCTGCACTTACTATTTCTTATTGACTTTCCAAATAATATATTTGAAAATATTTTATATCCTGTATTAGTCAGCCAAAGAGGTGCTGATAGAAAAAATACCAGAAATCTGTTCGTCTTTATGAAGGGAATTTACTTGGGGAACAATCTTACAGTTCCTAGGCCATAAAGGATTTGTTTCTTCTTTCAGCAAAGTCTCTTACCACAACTTGGAGCAAGAGAGCAGATGACATTTGCCAGGGTTCAGGCTTCTTGGGTTCCTCGTTTCCCAGGGCTGCGTTTCTCTCTGGGCTCAGCCACTCTGTTTCCTCCACAATGTCAGCTGTAGACAATGAGGCTCTCTAATCTTTGCCTCTCTCCACAAGGTCAGCTGTGAACTGTCAGGTGAATGGCTTGTCTCTTTTCCCCTGGGCCTTCTGTGCTTGAACATCAGAACCCCAACATCAAAAACTATTCCAGCTCTGTCCTTTGCCACGTCTTTTTATGTTTGAGAGACTACCCACCAAGGGGCAGGGCTGAACACAATTATCATAAATTTATCATACCCAGATTAAATGACCAGTTTACAATAATAATAATATATCTCTTTGGACTTCATAATGATATCAAACTGCTCCATATCCATTTACCCATCTTAAGCTATATAATATTTTACGGTGTATTTCAACACTTTATTGATGTCCTAAGCCATGGATATCATTATTACTTTATCCATTTGACAGTCATTAAATATATGAATTTAATTAACAGATATTGTTCTTCAATGAATCCTGAATATTGAACTTTCTGTGATTATTTTCTTTCTGCCTGAAGAATATTCTTTTACATTTCTTTTAAATTGCATTGTTGCTAGCAAACTTTATTACTTTTTACTCATCTGTAAAAGTGTTTCTTTCACTCCTTCCTGAAGGATTGAGATGAATTAAATCTCAGGCCCTCAATGATCTCCACTGCTTTTGATGGCACCCTTAGTTTTGAATTTCTCCATTGTGTTGTAAATGTAATCAGTAGTTTGGAGAAGAAATTAGGGGCTTACGGTTTAACAACCTGCTTGCTGCCCCCCCCAAACCCCAGGTAAATTCTGTGTGCTCTGACTCTGGGGCTGGGAATAATGGCATACCTCTCTGAGTTACACACCTGCGCTAAGATTTGGTGGAGAATGCACAGTATATTGATTTCTTCTTGGGACCATTCTAGGGAGCAGTACAATGGTGGTCAGCACCCCATTTTGCTCAATAATGGGCACACCCATAGTACAGTCACTGCTTCATGAGTTCCCATTGCTCCCAGATTTAAGAGACCTCTCTTGATCCCTGTGTTCTGGGTTAATGCCCTTGTATGAGTCTTGTGTGGGCCCTGGAAATGTACATTCTTACTAAACCATTGCTGTGTGTGTAAGCCTTTTGTATGTAGGCCATTTTGGTTAGATTCAGATAAGGGTCCTTTCATTTAGGTCACTTTTTGTTAGATTGCTTTAGTTTAATTAAGGGCCTCTGAGTAGTTTTCAGGCACCAGGATGGACCACAATCATTATACTGAATTCCTACATATATGGAACACACAGAGAAAGAGTGCTGCCATGTTTACCCTGCCATGTGGGAGGGGGCTCCAGGATCTCCTAGAGCTGTGGAGAGACACAGAAACCCTGAAAGGCTGAGAGAGAGGTCAGAGACTGGAGTTATTGGGGAGATTGAAGCTGAAGACATTGAGGCCATAGGAGAAGGGAGAGGTGTGAGCAATTGTGCCTGATTGGCCACTGCTAAGCACAGGGAGAAAGTGTGTTTGGAAGAGAAGAAAGAGAGAAACAGGCAGGCCCAACATTTTGCCTTGGCAAGAATCAAGCTGCAGCTGACCCTTTTTAAGACAGCGGTTTTGAGGATACCTTTATTTGGACATTTTCACAGCCTCATAATGGTAAGCTTTAATGCTAATAAATTCCAAAAAAAGCCAAACTATTTCTTGTACTTTGAATTGGCAGTGCTTGATAAACTCTAACAGCTAGGGACAAAGGGTTGGAGTGCTGCCCAGTTCCCAAATGGCAGTGTGATGCTGCTGCTCAGTGAATTCACCTGTAAACTCTGGGTGTCTCCAGACAAGGCAGGAATGCATGCTGGTAAGATGGAGTATTAAGTGCACTTGCCCAGAAATGCTTGTGAGACAGGATTCAGACAAGGGTGTCACATGCTTTGGGGACTAGAATAAATTCACAGATGCCCCGTATGATGGACATGCCCCAGGCAGAGGTTGGCCAGGTGGGCAGGGGCAGATAAAAGCATGGGACCTTAGGTCTGGTGCAACCGAGGTGTCAGGGCACCGAGAGGAGACTTCCTGTTCCTGCTCCCTTTGACCTTGCTGCTTCCCTTGGGCCCCAGCGTTGTCCACCTGAGGAGGCTGCTCTTACTGTATCCCTCCTGGGTCTCAGGCACAGACTCTGGTTTCCTGCTTCCAGATGTACATTCACCTTCTCCAATCTTGGATCATCTAAAGAAACAGCAATGCCAAGATGAAACCTGTTGGTGTCAGGAAGGGAATGTCAAAATTCACATTACAGCATTGGCTACAGCAATAACATCACCAGAATGAGCACCAGTAGGCTAGTGACCCTAAAAACAGTAGAGGAATCCCAGAAAGTCCTGGGACACAGGGCCCACAAGAATAGAAATGAGGTTGTGAGATAGTGCAATGTATACAGAAAACCTCAGATTGTGCAGATGCCAGATATTTCTCAGACTAATTAAATATTAAATTTTCATCACATTTTTAACTGTTGAAAATGATGTAGGCCTCTTCAATCCCAGAAGAGAATGGGGGTTTGGATGAGAAGAAGCTGAGGAACAACTGAAGAAGCAGCAATGTAACACATGTGTGTTGCTTCTCTATCACTGGATTTCAGTTTGACCTTACCTTTTAAAGCCGTGTGTGGGCACACCCTGAAACCCAGGAGGGCCTCCCGAGGTGCACACCTGGTGTGTATATTGCACATGTGCCTGAGGATATGTGAATCTAAGAAGCATTGTTTGTAGTACTGTTGTGATACTATAAGCTCAGAAAACCAGAATGTTCATAGAAGAATGGAGAAAGAGCAACAGCTGTATACACCAACTTGAAAGCATGTTATGAGTCTAAACTCAAGCAACAGAAACAATTCCCAGAGGAGACATAAAGCATGAAACCTTTCATGGAAAACTATGTCTCAGACCTGAATACCTGTTCTGTGGTTTTGCTCTTGCTTAAATACCTATGCTACTATTTTGCATTTGCTTTAATTATGCCTTATCTTTTATGCACATGGATGAACACACATAGCTAGTTATATAATTGTATGATTAATATGTTCAGAAAATCACGATTGCACATACATTGAATGATGAAAAAACGGGAGGATAACTCTCCCACTGGGTGTGAGTTTTACTGTGTTAATTAAGCAAGTTGAAGTGAGGAGAGCAAGGGGCTTCTTCTGTACAGGTCGAGCCAACCAGCTAAAGCTAGTTTTCATACTTCATTGCTTCAACAGGATATTTTCGACCACCAAAAGTGGAATTTGGCAGAAAGAGAGGTTTGCCTCTCATTGCCTTCTAGTTTAAATACAATTCTTTCCTTTGTATCCTAGCAACAGAAAACAAATTACTTTCAGGTGTTTGGTCATCCTACATCCATCAGTTGCAACTATCTTAGTAAATGGGTTAAGTTACTTTCTAATAAACCTTAATTTGCATTCCCACAATGGGGCTGTTTTGATCCAGCTAAACATAATTATTTCAGGGAAAATCTTAACCCTCAATTTAAACCTATGTTTGCTGAATGGGAGTATTTTAACAAATGGCTCCTAGAAAATAAGGATAACATAAGGCTCAGTTAAAATCAGTTAAAGAAAGCTGTTTCAGAACTGTGTCTTTGTAAATGTTTCATAATATATTTCACTGAAATACTGATAAAATAGTAAACTAAAAAAAGTAATATTTCTGACAATTTTGTGTGCTTAAATATGTTCTAAGCTTATAAAGATTTCCTGATGAAACAAGCTAATGTTACATGATCTAAATGAAGTATTTAAAATGAAGAAAGAAAAGTTATGTTTGCATTAACTGAATGGAGTTTGATTTTGATGGTAATTGCATGTTGTAAGATGTTTGAAGATAGTTTCCAATATCATTTTGTTAACTTAAGTATGTAAGGGATATAGAATGTCTATTTTTTTTTAATTAAAGGGAAAGGAATTTTTTTCTAAGATAAAATGACTATTAAGAAAGAGGAAAATATGGGACAAAACTTGAATGAATATAGAAAGAGCAGAAGTTTTGTGAAAAAGGAATTTTTGTGGTATAATTTGAGTAAGATTGAATGGGTCTATCTATAATGTTTTGAAAGTCTTTGTATCAAAATTTTTACCAGTGCAAAACTGAAATTTAGTTGTCTCTCTATTATAGTGACAAGTTTCTTAAATCATTGGAGTCTTTTTATTAAAAGGTTATAAAGAGGTTTTCTCCTGAATAATTAGAGTAAAAGTTAAAAAGCCTAAGTTTTATTAAAATAACTTCTTGTATTTTATTTTAACTTTATTAATAAAAACAAGTCTTCCCACTTTTAAAGGAACATAATGTTCAAACCTAACAAACTCTAACATTTTCTTTCTCAAAGTCAAACCATTTAAAACTCAAAATTTTATTTCAAAGCATTGCAAAAATTTGCTCTTTCACCTTATTAAAAGAGAAGTGCTAAAAACAGTTAAGTTCATTTGATATATGTTGATTAGAAAGTGTTAAAAAATTAAAAGTGATTTTCTATACTTTTGTTCATTAAATTTCTATGGCTATCATGTTCATATAAATATTTAAATTCTGCATAAAATTCCTAGAGCTTTGATAATGTCTTCTGCATAATATTAGACAATAGTATAATGCTGTTTGTCATGGTTTTACATATTTTAAAATGTTATATGTCATAAAAGCAACCAGCTTTCCTTATCAGTTACTTTGTTTTGATTTAGCACATACAGTCACAGATCAAAGTTTGATGCTCAGAAAAAAGAACCTTAAAAAAAAGCAAGGCAAGTCTGTAATTATATTTTACTTGTTAAATAACATAACTCTATTCAAAAAAGTAAAGGAGAAATGAAAAAACTTCTGTTATGATCTGTGGTTAATAGCTTCAATATAAGCTAATTTTCAAATGTTTCAAATGAATTTCTGAAAATAGCTTCATTTTCAAATCCTCATAAAGGAATTAGGTCCTAAACTGTAAGTTCTTACAGCAGTCATATTTGTTTCTTTTCTTTTCTTTTCTTTTTTTTTTACACGAGTTAAAAGAATTTATTGGGAATAGGGGGAGAGAAGTGAGCTGGCTGAGAAATGGGAGAGAAGTACTGAAATACACACCAAGATTTGATGCAGGCTCCACTAGGCAGAGAGAGTGATTTCTGGCTTTTATGGTTACCTTTTAAACTATTCATTATTCCTCCCCTTGCTTATGCTGAGGGGAGTGGGGTCCAGCTATTATCAGTTATCTCACCAATGGTAGGGGCCAATTGTGAGTTTGTGGCCAACTTCTTCCCCTGCCATTCTGGTATTTTTGGATTTACAGTCCTGTGTCTTTGTCCATGCCTGTGCGATGTCACATGGTATCCTTGGCCCACAGCACCATTCCTCTCCAGGTTCTGCCTGACCATGAAAGAACATCACTGCAGCTGCCTCAGTTCCTCACAACCAGCCCCTGAGCAAACACACTTAGAATGACATGCTCCCCCACTAGTCCCCTACAGGCACACCTCTGGCTTGCCTGTGAGTCATTCTGCTTGTCACTGTCCATGGGGTCTTGGCTCTGTTCATGTCCTTGTTGCAGACCCCCTTCCCCTTTAAAACCAACATGCTATATTTACACAGACTTTGTCACCTAGAAATCACTGAATCAACAACTCATGAAGTTCTACAAAGCCCAGAAAAATATGATAACTAGAAGGGGGCAGCACTTGGGGAAGACAAGAACCCAGGATCAAACACACATCAGCCAATGAATTAATTTGCATTTGCTCCATTTTAACACAGAGAGATTTATATTGATTCTACAGCATATAAAAGAAACCACCTTTCCCCTTTAACTACCATGACACTAATCACTGCTGCAGTAGGCTAGGTCTTTAGCTCTGGGCACTGCAATGTATCATTCAATCATCATGTCTCTAGACGCCAAGGAGGAAAAGTACAGATCTTTGTAAGGTTAAGTATTTTAGTCTTTGCTTCATACATCCATCCTTGGACAAACACACACTTCCATTGTGCATGGCATGCCTAACCCAATCCAAGGAAGGATGGAGCTGCTGTGCCCAGCAAGCCCTGTGCCCTAGGATGAAGACGTTGGGTACAGGAATCCCTTATTACATATATGGATAGCTCTCAGCTAAACTTGGCTTCTTATCTTGACCTGTAAATTGGCCCAGCCTCTCCTAACTTCGCTGCATCATTTTCCCATTTAGACTAATTTCCAATCTTCCAGTAGGGTATCAAGTCATTGGGTGACCCAATTAAAAACCAAGTCTTATATCTCTTGGATAAGATGGATGTAATTATACTGCCTGCAGCTGCAGACTCTCTCCATTCCCTGGAATGGCCGTTGTTCATCATCATCTCCTTGCCAGGTGTCTTGGGAAAGTGCATTGAGCGATAGAGTAGGAGTTGCAGCTCCACCGAGATCCCAGGCACAGCTGACACATGGGCAGGCCAAAGGCTCCAGTCTCTGAGTGTACCCCTACAAACTCCAGCACCACATATAGGTTTGAATACAGGGGACTGATGGACCATGTGCAGGGAGTACTTATTTGAGTCTAACTCTGTCATTCTCAGGAGCACAGATTCCAAAGTAGAGCCCACTGATAAGGCATCAGTCTCTGGAGCTATCCCCCCTTTTATAAGACCTAGGTGTCTCCAGAGCCCTCAGGGGCCACTCTGTGTGGGGTGATATCCACTTTGGTATTCTATGAGATCCTACTGAGGTGTGCATATGTGTTACTTCTGGGATGACCTCCCAACTCTCTTTGAAGTCTCTTAGCCATATGAAGTCATTTGTCTTTACCTTTCCCCCCTTTTATTCAAGGTCTTTACACAGTTGTACTGCCAGTTGACAGTTGGTATAAATCCCTCATTTTCAGGGAGGCTCATCCCTGGGAGTCATGTCCCACACTGGGGGCAAGGTAATGCATTCATATGCTGAGTTTGGCTTAGAGAGAGGTCACATTTGAGTAACAAGGAGGCTCACAGTTGGCAACCCTTAGACACCCCATTAGAGTAGGCTAAGGATAATCCTATCCATCTTATCCATGGGATGTAAGACGCCTCTCACTTAGAGATGGAGTGGGCAGCACCATCCCAGACTCCTCAGGATTGGGGGAAGAGCTCTGTACTAGAGTGGACTTACTGGTTTTCTATTGTAGACATATTTGATTCAAGCAATGGAAGAAATTACAACATTTAGATGGAGCCAGTGGCCACTGGACACATTCGGGGCAGGAAGACATAAAAGCAGTGTAATAAAGAGGCTTTATTTTGGGACTTGGGAATTATCCTGAGTGACATTACAATGGCAGATATAGGCCATTTCACAACCGCTTATAACATGCATAACTGTGTGGGAGAGAGTGTAGACTACAATGTGAACTATGATCCAAGCTTAGTGGCAAAGCCCCAGGATCTGTATATCCATTGCAGATGGTGTGCTACACTAAAGAAAATGTTTATGTGGGAAGTTATGGGAGGTGTGGGAGGTGGGGAATATGGGAATCCCTGTAATTTTTGTGTAACATTTATGTAATCTAAGCCTCATTTAAAATATAAAAATAATTTAAAAATAATAAAAAACATAGTTTTCCTTGAAACACATTCCTGATGGAGGGATTCAAGAGGACAGACACTATGGCAGAAAAGCCAGCTCAAATTGGCAAAAATGAAGGAGTTCAAATAGTTTTTTTTGTGATGATCAAGCAACAACAAAAAAGAAACAAAAAAAGTCATCTCTTGAATTTGGATACAGCGCAGTTGGAGTTCCTTTGCCTCACCCCTTCATCCCCACCAAGGTGGAAGAGGAGGTGATGCTGTGGACCCGACATTCGATCCACAGCTGTCCCCAAACCACCTTCTCCCACTTTCTCCACTCTGCCAATTGATCCCTGCTCTTTGTACTTCCTGATGGCAATAGGATTGTCCCCCCATACTGTGACTCATTTCTGGATATCTCGGTGTAAGGTAATATTGTGGATCTCTTCCTCCTACAGAAAATTGCAGGGCTTTCCCTCATAACTGTGGCTCTGTTGAACTTTCATTGGCACGAAGCCACCATATGGCTGATACTCTGGCAGAAGCAGCACTTCTAGGCTGGAGTGGCATGATGATCTAGACTTTCACAGTTGTAGCACATATCTCCTTTTAATCTGTGCTTCTGTATGTTCTTCCCCTTTGCCTGCCTCTCATTCCCAATACAGAACACCCCAACAGGTCTGGTGACAGAATCCAGGCCCTTGGCAAACTTCTTAAAGGTGAACTCCACTGCCTTACCCTCCTTCACAGTCCAGAAACCCTCCATGTGCAACTTACTGTGATGCACAAAGATGTCCACTGTGCAGTGGAGCATGACTCTGCTGTGTGCACGTCATGGACATGAAGCTGAACCACATACACACATTGAACTACTTACATAGGCCAGCACTGTGCAACAACTGTGGCTCCTCTGTATCCCTGTCTATATTCTCTGATGTGTCCTCCAATGCCTTGGTGCAGCCACTGCAAATGGCTGCTTTTACATGGAGCCCATGGTCCTTTCCTGAGCCTATAGCCCTGGGTCCCTGGTCAGATGGATGCTGGCCCCAGAGAAGTTTGAAGGTGTAGCCCGTTTGTTGAGCTGTAAAATTGTTTTGCATGGCAATGCTCGAAACCTCATTATCTTGTGTTCTAATTTAATTTTGTCACTGAATATTGTCCTTTCCTCTTGAACCAGTTAGTCATTCAGGGCAGTGAATGAATTCTCTTGTCCCTAAAATTTATTAGGTAATTTGCATTTGATGTTGGTTTCTTTTTTTTTAGGTTGAGAAGCAATTGTATTTTATTTGTCATCTTCTTGAGTTGTGATGTGAAAATGTAATTTTTGTCTACTTTGGAATTATTTAGTTGGGGTACTATAAGGGCCCCTTTGGCAGGAACCTTTGTGAGGCTTCAAGCTCAGGTGTCTCCCCAAATTCAAGACCATCCATCAGCTCAAATCCCCTCCTCTGGGTTAGGCCCTCTGCCACTAGCCCCCACCCTTAGCATAGAACCCCCCATTTAAGTCACCTGCCTTGGTTCAGGTCCCCTGTCCTTCTCACACAAACCAGGCTCTCCCCTGTGGTCTTAGCAATATAGCTTCTCTTGCCCACACTTTCCAAGCTGGGAACTTCATAGAATCCATGTCCAGATTCCCTCTGACATGTGGAGTTCCTAGATTTGGGATGCCCACTTGTGAAGTGCTTAACGATTTGGCTCCCGGAATTCTGTCCTTTATGGAATTTCCACTGCCCTTTGCCCAGCATTTAACACTAACTTTCCCACAGGCTGTGCACAATGTCATAGGGAGACATGCAAGAAACACTACAAAGCAGCGTGCACTTTCCTTAAAGGTAATGAACAACCAGAGATATTTAAGCCATGGCTCTCGATTGGGCACTAAATTCAGTTTCAGATGTGGGGGAATCACACTACCAGACCCTTGTGAGCATGAGAGGCCATGGGCTGGGCCAGGGGAGCTGAAAAGGCCACACTCCCTGCAGAGCCAGACTTCCTTCCCTGATCTTCTGCTCGGGTGTGTGTAGTAAGAGACTCCTTGAGGAATGAGAGAGCAACCAGTCTCATAGAAGGGAGAACCCATGGGGGAGAAGGACATCCTCCAATGCAGTTCTGTCTCTTTTTTCCTGAAAGTCTAGCAGAGCTGGCCAGGAGCAGCAGGGACCACCCAGAACCCCAGAGTTCAGGGAAAACATAATGAACAATCCCAGTGCTCACTTTGACCAAAATTCAATATCATTCCTAGTAATTGGTTCTTTAGATCTTCCATTTCTTCTTCTCAAAACATAGGCAGTTGTGTTTTTAAGAATTTGTCCAATTCATGTAGGTTATCTACTTTATTGGCATATTTTTGTTCTTTGTATTCTGTTATAGTCATTTTTATTTCAGTGGGGTTGATAATAATGCCCCATTTTCATTTCTGATTTTCATTACTTGTAACATCTCTTTCTTTATTGGTCAGTCAAGCTCACCAAAGTCATTTTTATTGATCTTTTCAAAGAATCAACTATTTGGTTTTGTTGATTTTATTGTGTTTTTTGCTTGTTTGTTTGTTTCCTATTTCCTATATCTCCATTATGATATTTGTTATTCCCTTCCTTCTGCTCACTTTTGGTTTAGTTTGGTCCTATTTGGCTAGTTCTTCCAGTTTTGAGTTTAGGTTTCTGATTTGAAGCCTTTCTTCTTTTTTAATGTAAGTTTTTAAAGCTATAAGTTCCTCTCTTAGCACTGTCTTTGCTAACTCTCATAGGCTTTGTTAGTCTATGTTTTCATTTTCATTCACCTAAAAATATTTCTTAATTTCACTTCTGATTTTCTTTTAAACCCATTAGTTGTTTATGAGTATGCTGTTTAATTTCTACATATTTTTGAATTTTAAATTTCTCCCTCTTTTAATGATTACTAGCTTCATCCTGTTGTGGTTGAAGAATATGCATTGTCTGATTTCAATACTTTTGAGTTTATCAAGTTTTGTTTTATGACCCAACTTATGTTCTATCCTGAAAAATGATCCACGTGCACTTGAGAAGAATGTGTGTTCTGTTTCTTGTTGAGTTCAATGTTCTATATAAGTCTCTTAGCTCTAGTTGGATTACTGTGTCATTCAATTCCTTTACTTCCTTACTGATCTTCTGACTATATGTTCTATTCATTATTGAGAATGGTGCACTAAATTATCCTTTTGTGAATGTGAAAGCACCAATTTCTCCCCTCAAATGTGTCAGTATTTGATTCATATATTTTGGGGCTATGCTATTAGTTGACAATATATTTTTAATTGTTACATATTCCTGTTGAATTGTCTCTTTTATCAGTATAAATTGACCATATTTGAACTCATAACTGCTTTTTACTTGAAGTCTATTTTATCTGATATTAGTAAGTATTTTTTTGTTAACAAAAGACCAGAATTACTAGAGACACTAAAAGTAGTGCTATAGACTGAAAGGGAAAAAACAAGGGTAAGAGATTTGGAGAAAGGTGTAGAAATGAAGGTTATTAGAAGGATAAAATAAATGGTAAGAAAGCAGACAAGAGAACAATATGACAACAGAGAGCCGAAAGACAAAATGGATGAAGTAAGTAATGCATTTAAAGAAATAATATTGAATGTTAATGGCTTGAACTCCCCAATCAAAAGACAGAGACTGATAGAATGGATTAAAAACTATGAGCTGTCTATATGTTGTCTACCACTGATTCACCTTATATGTAAGGACACCAGGTTAAAAGTGAAAGGTTGGAGAAGCAGATGTGGTTTAAGTGATTGAGCTTCTGCGTACCACATGGGAGGTTCCAGGTTCCATTACCAGTGTCTCCTAAAGAAGACAAACAAGGCAACGAACTGACGCAATGGGCAGACATGGTGAGTTGATGCAACAAGATGACACATCAAAAGACGTCAGGAAAACAATGGGAGATACACCAAAGCAGGGAGTAGACATTGCTCAAGCAAATAGGCAACTCCCTCCCACATTGGAGGTCCCAGGTTTGGCTCATGGTGTCTCCTAAAAGAAGACCAGCACACAACAAACAGACACAGCAAATGGAAAAGAACAAGGGGGTGGGGAGAAATAAATGAATAAAATAAAACTTTCTTTAAAATAGTGAAAGGTTGGAAAAGGTATTCCATACAAATAGTAAACAACAACAAAAAAAAACACAAAAATTCAAAAGAACAGCTGGAGTAGTGATACTAATATCAGACAAATCGATTTCACAGGAAAAACTTTTATAAGGGATGAAGAAGGTCATTATATATTAATAAAAGGGGCGATTCAGCAAGAAGAAATAACTGTAATAAATATTTAATCACCTAACCTGAGAGCACTAGGATACATGAGGCACACACTGTTAAAATGATTAATGAGGCACACACTGGTAAAACTGAAGGGAGAAATAGATGTCTCTACAATAATATTTGGAGACTCTCAGTATTGGATAGAACATCTGGACAGAGGATAAAGAAACAGAGCACTTGAATAATATGATAAATGAACTAGACCTAACAGATATCTGTGGAACAATTGCATCCGAAAATAGCATGATATACTTTTATTTCAAGTGTTCATAGATCTTTCTCCAAGATAGACCATATATTGGGTCACAAGACAAGTCTCAATAAGTTCAAACATTTTGAAATTATAGACAACACTTTCTCTAATCATAAGAGAATGAGCTGGAAATTGATAATGGATGGAAAAAGAGAAATTCATAAATATATGGAGATTAAACTATACATTCAGATAATCAGTGGGTCAAAGAAGAAATTTCAAGAGAATTCAGCAAATATCTTGAGAAAAATGAAAATGAGTACACAACATATCAAAACCTAAGGGACACTGCAAAGACAATGCTGAGAGGGGAATTTATAGCCCTCAATGCTTACATTAAAAAAGAGGAAAGAGGTAAAATTGAAGCTTTAGCTGCACATCAGGAGGAACTGGGAAAATAACAGCAAACTAATCCAAAACCAAGCTGAAGGAAAGGAATAATTAAGAGCAGAGCAAAAAAAATAAAAAAAAACTAGACTGGCACATGAAAACCAAAAGTCGTTTCTCTGCAAAGATCAATAAAATCAACAAAACTTTAGCTAGACCGACAAAGAGAAACAGAGAGAAGATGCAAAAAAATAAAACCAGAAATGAGAGAGGGACATTAGCACTGACCCTGCAGAAGTAAGAGAGCTCATAAGAATATTCTATGAACTGTGTAACAATTTGGCAGTTTGATAGAGTTATGAATTCCAAAAGATAGACATTGGATTATGCTTGTAAACTGGTCTGTTCATCTGGGCATGATTAAGTTATGATTAGGGCTTTGATTGGGCCACATCAGTAGGGCATTGAGCTGTCCTTTGGTGGGTAGGAAATCAAAGATAAAAGTCATGGCAAAGGACAGAGTTGGAGTTTTGAGTTGGAGTTCTGATATTGGAATTCTGATGTGGAGTCTTGAGCTGGAGCCCCGGGAAGTAAGCAAACAGAGGAGCATAGTAGTGAGGAATGAGAGAAGGCCCAGGGAAAAGAGATGAGCTATTCACCTGACACACAGCTGGACTTGTGGATAAAAGAAAATGCTAGAGAGCCTCATAGCCTACAGCTGATCTTCTGGAGAGAACAAGCAGCTGAACCTGGAAAGAATCAATCCTGGGGAAGAGAGGAACCCAGGAAGCCAGACATCTCACAGAGTTTTGTGAGGGAAGTAATTTATGCTTTATGGTAACTTTATAGCCTGGCAACTTCATGGCCTCTACCCCAAATTATTACCCTTTATAAAGACCAACAGATTTCTTGTATATTCCATCAGCACCCCTTTGGCTGATTAATACAAAGTGCATGTCAAAAAATTAGACAATGTAGAGGAGATTGACAAATTCTTAGAAACACACAAACCACATATATGGTACCTAGAAGAAATAGCAGAGCCCGACAAATCAACCAATCACAAGTCAAGAGACTGAAAGAGTTATCACAAACTTTCTAAAGATGAAATGCCTGGGACCAAATGGCTTCACCGTTGATTTCTGCCAATCATTCAAAGTTGATCTAATACCAATCTTGCTCAAGTGCTTCAAAAAATTGAAGAGGAAAGAACGCTACAAAACTCAGTCTATGAAAGCAATATCACCCTCATACCAAAAGCAGATAAAGATACTACAAAAAAGAAAATTACAGACCAATATCTTTAATGAATACAGATGCAAAAGTCCTCAACAAAATACTTGCAAATAGAATCCAAAAACACATTTGAAAGATTATACATCACAATCAAGTGGGTTTTATCCCAGGTATGCAACGGTGGTTCAACACAAGAAATTCAATTAGTGTAATAAACCTCATTGAAAAATTGAAGAAGAGAAATCACATGATCCTTCTCAATTGATGCAGAAAAGGCATTTGAAAAAATACAGCACCCTTGATAAAATCTCTCCAACAGATAGGAATAGAAGGAAGTTTCTCAATACGGTAAAGGGCATATAAGAAAAACCTACCGTTAACATTTTACTCAATGGTGAAAGACAGAAAGCTTTCCAACTGAGATCAGGAACAGAACAAGTGTGCCGATTGACAGAATTGTTATTCAATATTGTTCTAGATGATCAAGCTAGAGCAATTAGGCTAGCTAAGGAAATAAAAGGCCCCCAAATAGGAAAGGAAGAACTAAAATTCCACTTTTTGCTGATGGCATGATCCTATATCTAGATCTCCTGAAAAATCCACAACAAAGTTACTTGTACTAATAGACAAGTTAGCAAAGTGGAAGAATACAAGATTAATAAGCAAAATCAATAGTGTTTCTATACTCTATCGATGTGCAATCTGAGGAGGAAATCACGGAAAAAATTCCATTTATAATAGCAAGGAAAACAATCAAATATTTAGGATTAAACTTAGCCAAGGACATAAAGGACATGTGTTCAGAAAACAACACAACGTTTCTAAAATAAACTGAACAAGGCTTAAATATATGGAAGGACATTCCATGTTCATGGATTGAAATGCTAAATATTGTTAAGATGTCAATTCTATCCAAACTGATTTACAGATTCAATGCAATTACAATTAAAATCCCAACAAACTTTGTGCAGAAATGGAAAAATGAATTTTCAAATTTATTTGGAAGGTTAAGATGCCCAAAGAGCCAAAAAGTTCTTTACAGTGAAGAACGACTTCTGAAGACTGTCACTTCTAGACTTAAAACATATGTCTTATCACTTATCACTTATCACTGTGGTAAAAGCATCATGATACTGGCAAAAATGTAGCAACATTGACTGATAGAACTGAATCAAGAACTCAGAAATTGCCCCTCACATTTACAGCAAGTGATTTTTTACAAGGCATTCAAGCACTCTCAGCTGAGCCAGATGATCTCTTCAACAAATGGTGCTGGAAGAACTGGATAACTATATCAAAAAGAAATAAGACCTCTTTCTCACATCTTATACAATAATTAACTCAAAATTGATCAAGGACCTAAATACAAACGTGAGAACAATAAATCTCTTAGAAGAAAATGTAAGAAAGCATATTCAAGATCTTGCAGGAGGTTATAGTTTCTTAAACCTTATCCCCAAAGCATGAACCACCAAAGGAAAATTAGATAAATGGAACCTCCTCAAAATTAAATATTTTTGTACCATAAAGGATTTTGTCAAAAAGGTGAAAAGCAGCGGACACTATGGGAGAAATATTTGGCAATCACATATCTGAGAACAGTTTAATAGCCATGATATGCAGAGATCATAAAACTCAACAATAAAAAGACAAACTACCCAAATGGGCAGAACACTTGAAAATACAATTGTCCAAAGAAATAAAAATGACAAAAAACACATGAAAAAATTTTCAATATTACTAGAAATTAGGGAAATGCAAATCAAAACTACAATGAGATATCATTGCACACCTATTAGAATCGCTGCTATTAAAATCTTGGAAATCAGAAAATGTTGGAAAGGAGGTGGAGATAGGAAGGACTATCACTGTTGGTGGGAATGTAGAATTGTACAGCCATTGTGGAGGACTGTTTGGCAGTTCCTAAGGTAGTTAAATATATACTTGCCATGGGATCCCACAATACCATTACTAGGTTTTCATCCAGAAGATCCTAGAACAGAGTCATGAAAAGACACCTGCACATCAGTGTTCATAGTGGCTTTATCTGCAATTGCCAAAAGTTGGAAACAACCGAAGTATTCATCAACTGATGAACAGATAAACAAATTGTGGTGTATACACATGATTGAATATAAGCCAGCAGTAAGAAGAAATGAAGTCATTGAGCATATGGCCACATGGCTGAACATGAAGGACATTATGCTGAGTGACTCAAGCCAGACACTAAAGGACAAATATTCTATGAATTTTCTATTATGAACTAAATATATTGTGTAAATTTATGGAGTTAAATAATTAGAATATAGGTCACCAGAAAATAGAAGGAGGGTAGAAAATTGAAAGCTGAGGGTTAATCTGTGCAGAAATGGTAAAAAGGATGTTTGTAAATCTTTGGGAATGAATAGAAATAGTGAAAGCATATCATGGTGTCTGTAACTAGCAGAGCTAGTATATGGGTATGAAAGTGGTTGAAAGGGAAGACTAATTTTATGTATATTACTAGAAGGAAAGCTAAAAGCTGTAACATGGGACTGTATAAGATAGTAAAACCTCATGTAAAACATAAATATGTGTGATATTGCATATATAAAACTGTTTTTACATATGATACATACAAATAAATTAGAGAGAATGAAAAAGAATAGCAGGTCTGTATGATGGGGGAAGTATAGAGAGATTGATAGGTCATGAATTTTGTTTGTTTGCTATTTGTTTATTGTTATTATTGGCATAATGAAACTGACTTAAGAATAGTTGAAGTTATGAATGCACAAATATATGATTATACTGAATACCATTGATTGTACACTTTGGATAGATTTATGCTGTATTAATAGGTACCAATAAAATTGATTTGTTAAAAAAAAGAAGACAGTGGGTGAACATAAAAATTTGACAGCATGCAAAGAAGAGTGACAGTTCTTATTTGAATGAAAGACACAATGGATGAGATTGAAAATACATGAGAGGCATATAAAAGCAGACTTGAAATGGCCAAGGAAAGAATAAGTGAATTAGAAGAGTGTCTGAATTGGAAAAGAGAGGAGAAAGGAGAACAGAGAAAGAAACGAATAGAAAAATTGAAATGGCTTTCAAGGAATTGAATGACAATGCAAAATGCTCAAACATGCATTAGGGTGTCTCAGAAGGGGAAGAGAATGGAAAAGCAGCAGAAAGAATAATTGAGGATATAACCACGGGAAATTTCCCAACTTTTGGCTATCATGGATAATTCTGCTATGAACATAATTGTGCAGATGTCTCTTCATGTAACTGCTCTCAGTTCTTCTGGGTGTAAACCTAGTAATGGTACATAGAAGCAACAAAAGAAAAAACCAACACTTTTGCACCTCAAAGGACTTTGTCAAGAGGATGAAAAGACAGCTGACTTAATGAGAGAAAATATTTGGCAAGATAAGGGTTTAATACCCATGATTAAAAGGATATGATAAGGAGATCATACAATTCAAAAGTAAAAAGATAAACTATCCAATTATAAAATTGGGAAAAGACTTGAAAAGACAATTGTCCAAAGAAGAAATATAAATTACAAAGAAACACAGGAAAAAATGTTCAATGTCACTAGTGATTAAGGAAATGCAAATCAAAACTAGAAAGAGAGATCATTTCACATCTATTAGAAGGGCCACTATTAAAAAGACAGAATACTGTAAATCTTGGAGAGGATGTGGAGAGATAGAGATGCTTATTCACTGTTGTGGGAATGTAGAATGGTACAATAACTGTGGAAAATTGTTTGGTAGTTCCTAAGGAAGTTGACTATAGACTTGCCATGGGACCCAGCAATACCTTTGCTACGTATAGACCCACTCTACTTCTTTTAATAGATGTATATAGACCATGAATCTTTAAAGTATTTATTGACAGGTTAGTGCATAACTTTGGCATTTTTTCCCTCTTCCTTGTTTTTAATTTGTCTATTTTGTTTTTTCTGATTTCCTATGAGTTACTTGAATGTTTTTAAAATATTTTGAATTCTAGTTTTAAAGTTTTTTCACATACCTATTTGTTAACTTTTTAAATGGTTGTTCTAGATGGTATACATACATTTCTATACATAGAAAAGTCCTCATTGAATACTGGTATCAAAATTTTACCAGTTCAAGTAAAGGGTCTCCCTTTATATAGATTTGCCCTCCCCCCATTTATTATGTAATTGTCTTAAATATTTCCTCTACAGATATTAATTACCTCATCAGATAGTGTTATCATGTTGCTTAAATTGTCAATACTGGGGCTTTTCTGGGATTTTGGGGGTTGTCCTGAATGGTGAAATGGTGACTGATGTAGGCCATTTTCCATTCAGAATATACCATGCAGAACTGGGTGGGAGAGACTGTGATCTGTGATGTGAACTGTGGTCTATGCTCAGTGGCAAGTCCCCAGGATGTGTATATCCATTGCGAGTGTTGTACCACACGGATGAGGAATGGTGGTGTGGGATGTTGTTAGAGGTGTGGGCAGAGGGGACCATGGGAATCCCTGTAATTTTTGAGTAATATTTAGGTAATCTAAGCACATTTAAAATTTAAATATATATATATATATATATAAAAAAAACAAATAACATGTATGTAAACAAATGCATATATATGCATATGTATTTATATATCATTTTACAAATATTGGTATCTATTGTGAAAAATTTGATTTTTACCCACAATAAAAAAAAAAATTTTTAAAGAGAGAACTCAAGAGGACAAAGAAAGTCTAATGCAATTAGGTATATATTACATTTTAATAGATCCTATCCTGATGCATTGCATTTATTTATTAATATTCATATTTGTTTACTTTTAATAAAATTTTATTTATCCTCCCCAGATAGTTCTCTTGTCTGTCTGCTTATTGTTTGCTCACCTTCTCCAGAAGGCACCGGGAACCAAACCTGGGACCTCCCACATGGAAGGCAAATGCCTAATGACCTGAACCACATCACTCACTGTTTTGCATTTAATTGTCATTGTCCATTTAGCTGTTCATTCTTTTATTTGATCTATGGGAATATATATACAACAAGAATTTTCCCATCTTATCCACTTGCAACACCCCACCCAATGATATCACTCCTCTTTACAAGGTTGTGGTACCTTCTTCAGGTTCCAAATATTCCCATCTCCCCAAATAGATACCTCACACCCACTGAGCATTAATTCCCCATATCACCTGCACTTCAGCCTTTGCCACATTTATTCCAATTTCTGTCATTGTCGGCCTGTATATTCTCTGATATACTTTTTTTTAAATTATCATGGGTCTTAAATTTTCATCTCAAATCATTAATAGTCATATTTGCTTAGATATCAATGTAATTTCAAGGTATATATTAACTATGTTCCTATACTTCTCTGGCCCCCATATTTATGTAGTACTTCTCACAAAAGTTTCTTAATACTTTATGCATCCCAAACGACAGTTTTAGCATTCCTTTTTATGTATTTGCCTTTATAGGTCCTGATTGAAATAAAAAGTAGCCTTAAAAAACCATAAACACAATAGAACTGATCTTTATACTTAACCCTCACTGTCCTTGCCAGAGATACTTATTTCTTATATGGCTTTGATCTATTGTCTTTCAACCTACAGAACTTTCTTTAGCATTTGTTGTATGGTCAGTCTAGTGGTGATGAACTCCCTCAGATTTTTTCATCTGGGAATGTCTTAATCTCTCACCAATTTTGTACGTTAGTGTTGCCAGATACAGAATTCTTTGTTGGCAATTGTTTGCTCTCAGAATTTTAAACATGTCATCCCCCCTGCTGTCTTGCTTCTATGGTTTCTAGTCAGAAACTGACACTTAACCTTATTGCTGTGGCCTTGTACATGAGATATTGCCTTTCTCTTGCAGCTTTCAAAATCCCCTTTACTTTGGCATTCAAGACTTTATTATAAAGTGCTGTGGTGTGTGTCCATTTCAATTTATCCTGTTTGGGGTTCATTTAGCATTTGGATGTATATTGTCCTTCAACACATTTGGGGGTTTTTCAGCCTTTATTTCTTTGAATATTCTATCTGCTCCTTTCTTTCTTTTTTCTACACCTGTGATTCTCACAATGTGCATATATGTGTGTTTGATGTTATCCTACAGATTCCTCAGGCTGTGTTCATTTTCTTCATTATTTCTTCTTCCAGCTCCTCAGTTTCAATCATCTTATCTTCAAGTTCACTGATTCCTTTTTCTGCCAGCTTCCATCTACTGTAGAAACCCTCAAGGGAAATTTTAATTGCTATTGCTGTGGTTTTCAGCTCTGTTTCATTCATTTTCATAAATGCCATCCCTTTACTGTCATTCTCTTCATGTCCATCTATCATTTGATGATTTCCTTTAGTTTTTCCTCCATGCGTTCCTTTAGGTCTTTGAGCATATTTAGGACGATTTTTTAAAAGGTCTTTCTTTGGTATATCCCATGTCTGTTTTCCTCATTGATAGTTTCAATTGCTGTATATTTTCTTCTTTTCCTGGACCATCACTTCCTGTTTGTTTGTATTTTTGTGACTTATTGTTGAACACTGCATATTTTGATACATTTTTTGTTATTGCAGGAACTTTCACTTGAGGTGTCTGATTTTAAAGTATGTATCCAGCCAGTATTATGACAGAGATTTCCCTGATGCCAGGAGCTACTGAAATAAATGGAAAAAGAAAACACCTTTCCCAGTCTTTGCAGGTGGACTTCTGCACATGTTCTTCATCAGAGTTTATCCATATATTGAGTTAGAAAATTGCTCCAGACAAAAGTGTAAGGACCTCCATAATCCTATCTGGGCATGTGCCTTCAGCATGCATGTATGGCCCTAGGAATTTCCCCATTGATGTGTCTACAATCTCACTGTGTTTTGTAGGAGGTTTCTTCTACATGCAGGGCAATTTCTGGTATGGTTTTGGATTTCTCTGACTGCATGGAGGTTTAAATTCATGAAATTATATCTATTTTTTATATTTCTCATAGGACTGTGAAAGAAAATCCCTATTAGTGGAAACTTTTAATGGAGGCCATTATTATTGATAACATTTTCCCCAGCTGAAATCACAAGAATGAAGACAAATAAATGGGCACATTTTTTAGCTCATCCTTTCATTAATGTGCTGGGCTCCTTTGAAAATCTTGACTTAATGGGACAATCCCATTTAATTTCTCCATGTTACATGATCCTATTTCCTATATCACTTTTTATCCACAATAGAAAGCAACTTAATTTCTCTGGTACTGGGAGCAGTGTGTGGCCCAAGGTAAGTCTTATTTCCACATGTATTATTTCCGGAATGTAGAAAGGTACAGCCACTGTGAAAGACTATTTCCTAAGGAAGCTGAATACAGACTTGCCATGGGACCCAGCAGTATCATTTTTGGGTATATACCCAGAAGAACTGAGAGTGGTGACACAAACAGATATCTGCACACTGATGTTCATAGCAGCATTATTCATGATTGCCAAAAGATGGAAACAACCAGGTGTTCATCAACTGATGAATGGACAAACATTGTGGAGTATACACATGATGGAATATTATGCAGCAGTAAGAAGAAATGAAGTAATGAATCATATGACAACATGAATGAACCTAAAGGACATTATGTTGAGTGAAGCAAGCCCGACACAAAAGCAAAAATACTCTATGATTGCCCTATTATGAACTAAATGTATTATGTGAAATATAAATGTGTTATGTGAAATATGAATACCGGTAGAATTGCATACATAAGACCATTTTTCTTTGACGCTGGGAACATGTAAGTTAGTACTACAAAATGTTAAAATTAGACAAAAAAAAAGTATTATATTAAGTGAAGAAGACCAGACACAGAGTACTACATATTGTATGATTCCATTTATATAAAATGTAAATATAAATCAATTTATAAAAATGAAATGAGATTAGTTGTTATGTAGCTCTAAGGAAGGAATGCTAAGGTTGCAGAGTCTTTCTTTTTAGAGTGATGATATTGTTCTAAAATTTTTTAGATCAATGTATTACATTGTGATTATATAAAAGCCATGGTTTATACACTTTGGATAAATCATATGGTATGTGATTATATCTCAATAAAACTTCTTTATAAACAATTAAATAATTCTGCAAGAACAGCCAGAATCAGCAGCTATGTACAGCAGGGGAAAAATAGAGAGATTGATAGGTGAGGAATTTTCTTATTTGTCTGTTTTTTTATGATTATTTTAAAATAATTAAAATGATCTAATAATGATTGAAGTGATGAACACACAACTATGTGATTATACCAAATACCATTGATTGGACACTTTGGATGAATTGTATACTTTATTACTATGTATCAATAAAATTGATTTGTTTAAAAAAAGTAGAGTGATAGAGTGGATATAAAGCATGATCCAACAATATGCTTTCTACAAGAAACTCACTTCAAGTATGGCAAAATAGGCAGGATGAAAGTAAAAGGATTGAAAAATATATGCCATGCAATTAATAATCAAAAGGAAACAAGAGTGCATTCAACATGATATAGTTATATAGGAAAAAGCCTCAACTAGCTTCATACTCAATAGTGAAAGATTGAAAGCTTTCCCCCTACAATTAGGAACAAGACAGGGATGCCATTTTAGATAACTGTGCACCAACATTGAACTGAATATTCTCACCAGAGCAAATAGGCAAGAAAAAATAAATAAAAGGCATCCAGATGGAAAGGAAAAACAAAACTGTCTCTACTTGCACATGACATGATCCTATGTACAGAAAGTGCCAAAGGATCTAAAGGAAAGTTCCTAGAGCTAACAAATTAATTCAGGAAGGTGGCAAGATACAAGGATAACATGGAATAAAATAGATTTATTTCTATACACTAGCAATGAAGAACTGGAAAAGAAAACCAAGAAAAAGCTCCATTTACAATGCCATGAAAATGAATAAAATATATAGCATTAAATTTAATCAAGTATGTAAAGGACTTATACACAGACCTGTAGTCAGAAAATGAAAAAAGATTGCTGAAAGAAATTAAGAAGACCTAAGTAAATGGAAAGATATCTGGCAAAGAGGAACAGCATTCAGAGAATAGAAGAGGAGGAATAAGAGAAGTTTTGTGTTTGCTTCTATGACATTACAGGTAAGAAAAATTGGAGATTATTTGGTTTAGAGACAGCCACACTTGAGCAACAAGGAAGTTTTCAGGAAGTAACTCATTGTGTTCTATGACAAACTATTCATTTCACTTTAATCAAAACAATTATTTTTAAAAGAGGTTTGTAATAGTTTCATTAGTTAAAACTTACAACTTTATCATCTTAAAGCTGAAACAGACAAAATGTTAACTTATTAATATATTTAGAAATCCCAGGAGATTACACCAAAGTAGAATAAAATTAAAATAATATTTTATGTAAGAATTGTTTTTTTCTTTTCCTTCATAGGAGGTTAGAACTGCTTTGTTTTCATATCTTAAAAATATAACCTTCAAAGCCTAACAACTATTAGAATCTGGGGAATATATTACATAGTAATTTTTTTACTTGTTTTAATTATAACATAGAAACACCTTTTCATAGATTTCATGGATCTTTTTACATACTGAAATTTGGCAATTGGGTTATTAATTATTCTCATCTCAAGGCTGCTAAAATTTAATTGGAGAATTATAGTCAGACTGTGCAAATCAATGTTTATACTGAAATATCCCCACTGTCCCTATCATTTTTCATTTCTGGCTTAGAAGCCAGAATTCTAAATTAAAATCACATCTCCCCTACCTTTCCACACCAGCCCACACCCCAAAGTTTCTAGACGAATTTTAATGAGTTCCTTGAATTCAATCAAGGTTAGAAGATCCTAGGGTTAGGATAAGCTACAGAAAGATTATGAATATATTCAGAACATCCATTTGAGGTGTTTTTTCCTTGAAATAATTTCTTTAGTCAGATTTTTATATGAGGTTTGTCAACCTGTTTTTTTTTTTCTAATTTGGACTCCAGGTGTATTCATTTGCATATAGAAATATAAGTGCTTATTTAATTTTTAGCAAATTCATTAGAGCTCTTTCAAGAATTTTTATTTGTTAATGTGATATTACCATCCAGAGTTATGAAAGTATACATTGAACAGACAGACACACAAACAGAAACATAACTTACTAATTTGGCTCATAGATCTCTTTTGTTATGGTTGTCTTTTGTTATTCCATCATTTCATGACATTTTTTTTTTTACAACTTTTAAGGCATCCCCTGGGATTGGTGTTGCTTATAATATGCAAGCTTGTTCTTGGAAACACATGCACACACAGATAATAAGTTGTTCTTTTTTTTTCAATTCAAGCTCACATACCCCCTGAAATCTTTCCATGTGTTAAGAACTGGTCTATAGAGTTTCAGTCATTCACATATTAACAATTTTGTCTAACTTAAAAGGTGTCTATGTAATGTTTCCATAATCATGATTGTTGTTAACTCTTAACCCTTAGCTACGTGGTTTTGGACTGAGAACTGAGTTGAGAAGCCTAATGCAGTTATGGGGACCAGGGTCATCTTTGGCAGGTGAGCTGGGGAAGGAAAATTGAGAGTCCTAAAATGCTCTATAGAAATATTAGGTTCACTTAACAGGGAAGCTTCTTGGTGTGCCAGGCCACTTGAGAGAATTTCTGGGTATCACAGCTGTTTAACAGTGTCTCCATGGTCTGAGGCACAACAATTTTGAGAGCTGAGCCAAACTCTCATACAGGGCCTGAGCTAAATTCACAGGGGCCACGAACACAAGTGGGCAGGAGGGGAGGCCACGGGTGACCACATCCAGAGTGTGTCTGTAGTAGCCAATGGGGTGAAAATAGTCCCATATGCATTTCCTCATTCCTCTTTCACAAACAGCTGGAATGAAGCCAGAGGGGATGGGATTTTTACAGCCCTGGTGTCCAGTCTGGGATACTGAAATGGTGGGCCTAGAGAGTGAGAAAGCTTCAGGTTGGGAGTGTTTGAAGAGATCATAAAGGGGTCAGGCAATGGAAGAAAAGGAGGGGGCCCAAAAAGGGCAATATCCAGGGAGCCTAAGAAATGCACCTACCTGTTCTTTGGTGGTGGGTTGTGGGAAGCTAAGGATAATCTTGAGATGAGAGTGGTCTAGTGAGAGTTCTCTTTTTAGAATTATTGCAACTTCTTTGATATTTCCACAGTTGGAGAACTTTAACTTTGAGTTTTAGGTGTTACACAGATATTTAAGGATCTAGGGAATTACCAGGATAAACAGAAAGAGTAAAGCACTTTAAAACTTAGGAACAACAATTAAAGTTTAAAAACAAATGTGACTGTGGCAAGAGCTCACAATTTAGGCCCTAATTTCCTTGTGAGCATTTTAAAGATAAAGCTATTTTAGAAATAAAATATAAGAAAACTAACTTATATTGAGATTATTAACAATAGACCATAGCAGAAGTTTTAGTTTGTTGGTTTCTCCTTTATATTTTTAATAGGGTTTTTAACTCCTGGTCCAATGAGGCTCAGAGACACAAGAAAATTCAAGCAGAGAAGTTTGTTAGATCACCAGCATGGTAGGGGTCTGAAATGAGATTTCAGCCTGCCTGCCCATGTTTGGGATTGCCTCATTTGAGCTGGTGTAACTGGGTGGGTTTACAGAAGGGATGCATAGATGTGACACACATATATAGGGTAGAAGATTATTAACATTTGCCCTTTTGGGAGGAGGTCTTTGAGAAGGGAAGATGAATGTGTTGGAATGTCAAACAGGACATTTGATAATCTTGGCTATTCCACGGTTGGTTTTGAGATGTGTACCTCCTGTTGGATTAGGGATGTGGTGGGGCTTTTGCTCCATCTGTTATCAGAGCATTGGAGTCTTGTCAGCACTGACCAGGGTCATGGGGGTTTATTTGACAAATGGGGCTAACAGGCAGAATATAATTTATAGACTTGCCTTGCTTTCCTTTTAAAATTCCATTTTTTCCTTTGATCTGTAGCTGACTGTATGTACCTTTTAATTTTATTTTATTTTTGAAGAAGTTTTAAATTACATAAAAGATGCATCAAAAATTTAGGGGGATTCCCATATACCCCACACCCTCCCCATCCCACACTTCTCTCCATTAGTAACATCTTTCCTTAGTGTGCTACATTTGTCACAATTGATGAACACATATTGAAGTAGTGCTACCGACCATGGCCAATAGTTTACATTATAGTTTATACTTTGCACCATGCATTTTTCTAGGTATTGACAATATGTATCATGCCTATACCCATCATTGCATTGTCATTCAGAATGATTCCAATGTACCAAAACTGCCCCATGTTACACTTATTCTTCTCTCTCCCTCCCCTCAGAAGCTCTGGTGATGACTGCATTTATATCCTTGGTACAAGGGCTAATCGAGTGGCAAGAAAACCCTAGAGTACATATATGTATTTTTAGAGAGGTTTCAGAACAAAACAATGTAACTGATAAGGAAAGTTGGTTGTGTTTATGACATAGTTTCAAAATACTTAAATCCACACTAATCGGGATCTATTAATGCCTTATATGCAGAAATCATTGTCAAATTTTATAAATTTGACAATGAAAGTTTATACAGCCTTTAAATATTTTTATGAACATTTTACTCATACAAATTTAATTACCATAATTTTAGAAAATCTTTTTTAATTTTAACAACTCTTTAAACATTTTCTATGCAATTTACATCAAATGAACTTTATTTTTAACACTTCATTTTTTCAAAGTGAAAGAACAAATCTTTTGCAATCATTTGAAATAAAAAGATTTTGATGGATATAGGATGATGGAATACCTGAAAATAACTTGTTTCTCTCCCTGTTGCTAGGATACAAATGAGTGAATTCTATGTAAATTAAAAGGAAATGAGATGAAAATCTCTCTTGATGAAAAATTCTACTTTTGGTGGTTGAGAATACATTTTTGAAGCAATGAAGTATGAAAACAAGCTTCAACTGGTTGGGTGGACCTGCACAGACGAAGCCCCTTGATGTCATGTCAACTTGCTTAATTAACTATAAAATTCCTTCCCAGGAGTGGAGTTATATGCCCCTTTTTTGGTCATGCAATGTATGTGCAAGTGTGATTTCCTGAACCTACTAAACATACAATTATATAACTAGCTATGTATGTTCATCCATATGCATAAAAGCTAATGCATAATCAAAGCAAAGCTAAGTAGTAACTTAGGTATTAAAGCCAGAGTGAAACTGCAGCAGAGGACGTCAGGTCTGAGTAGCTTTAGACCAACTTTGGCTCCTGTCTGCAGTCATAACCCATGTAAATTCTGTCTAACTCTCATGTTAAGGCTTTTTCCCCTGGTTATCCCCAAAGGCCCAGCTTTGGGGCCTAACAATATTCTTTTTGGTTTGACTTTGAGAAAGCAAAATTTTAAAGTTTTATGTTTGAATATTATGTTCTTATAAAGTGACATAGGGAAGAAGATGTGGCTCAAGTGATTGTGCTTCCATCTACCATATGGGAGGACATGGTAAAGGCCATGCAATATATGTGCCTTGAGCCAGGCCCATGTGGGGAGCAATGCAGCAAGATGATGATGCAATAGAAAGAGACACAGGGGAGAGTCAAGGTGAGACATGACAGAAACCAGGACTGTGTTGGCACAAGTGAGGGGTACCTCTCTCCCACATTGGAGGTCCCCAGGATTGAATCCCAGTGAAGCCTAGAGGAGAAAAATGAGAAGAAAAGACAGAAAAAGAAACAGACACAGAAGATCACACAAAGAATTGACACAGACAGCAAAAACAGCAGGGGGAAGGGAGGGGGGAAAAGGGCAATAAAAATAGTGAAACAACTTGTTTTTCTTAATAAAGTACAAGAAGTTGTTTTGATAAAACACACGCTTTTAAATTTTTTACACTGATTATTCTGGGTAAAAACACTTTAGTACCTTTTACTAAAAATGGACTAATTATTTAAGAAACATTGGCACTCAACAGAGAGAGAAGTAAATTTTAGCTTTTTCTTTATTTTTAAAGAAATTTTAGATTAGAGAAAAGTTATATCACACTGAAAATACAGGGGATTCCCATATATCTGATACTCTCCGTCTCTCACATTTCTCTATTTATAACATCTTTAGTGTGGTACATTTGTTACAATTGATGAACAAATATTTAAGTATTGCTACTAACCATGGCCTATAGTTTACCTTACAGTTTACACTTTATACTGTCCAATTTTAAAGATTTTGACAAAGTTTATAATGGCCTGTATCCATCATTGCAATATCATACAGAACAATTCCAGTGTCCCCAAATGCCCCATGTTACACCTTTACTTCCTCTTCCTCCTCTCAGAACCTCTGGTGATCACAATTTTTATATCAATATTACAACTTCTTCCATTACTAAAATAGTAAGTCTACTTTGATCCATTGTTGCATTCTCCCCTTATGTTTGTTCATTCCTCAATCTTGAAGATATTGGAATAGTGATGCCCAATCTGTTTCAGATTGAGAGGCAACTTAGATCCCATGGGAAGATGGATGGAACTGTGTTGCTTGCAGTTGTAGATACTCTCTGTTCTTTTGGGAGGAGTATTACCCAACATCACCATTTTGTTTGTTGTCTTGGGTTAGTCTGATGAACTGAAGAGTAGGTGTTGGCTGCAACTCTAATGAGATTCAGGGCTCAACTGGCAAATGAACAGAGAGAAGATGTAAGTTGCTGGGACATATATTTAATCACTATAGTGCTAATAATAGGTTCAAATAAAAGGGGCAGAAGAACCATATATAGGGAAATTATAATTGAGTCTAACTCTATTTTATTGGGGAGATAGTTTAATTCCAAGTTAAGGCCCATCAATAGGGTGATGATTTCCTGTGCTGTCTGCCCTGCCTATTGTGTCCAGATGTCTTTAGAGCCCTTGTGAGCACCCTTGCATCATTTACTCTGGCAGTCAGTGAGATCTTGCTGAGTCATGCATAAGCAAAACCTCTGGAATGACTTCCTGACTCATTTTGAAATCTATTAGCCATAAAAACTCATTTGTATTTAATATTTGCCCCTTTTGTTCAAGGTCTTTTTCCAAATGCATTGTTGGTGCTTGTTAATAATCCATCTTTGTGGTGTCAGGGATGCCTAACTTTGGAAGTCATGTCCCACACTGTGGGGAAAGCAGTGAGTTCATATGTTCAGTTTGGTTTAGTGAGAGGCCATAATTGAGTATCAAGTTGGTTTTCAGGATATAACTCTTAGGCAATATATATTACTAGGGGTATTAGACTGCCAATGGAGTGCTGATGCAAAGTAACAGAAATCTGTTCAATTTTATAAAGGGTATTTTTTGGGGGTAAAAGCTTTCAGTTACAAGGCCATAAAATGTGCAACTCTAGGTTGATTTCTCACCAAAGTCAGTTGCCATGTGGTGAAACAAGATGCTTGCTGCCCTCTGCCTGGTCCCTCCTTCCCCTCTGGGCTTCCAGTTCTCTCTCTCCTGGCATAGGGCTCATTTCGTTCCAGGCCTTCAGTATCAGTCTGAGCTGCTCTGGTCTCTTCCTAAATCAGCTACAAACTATCAGGTTAATGGCTCATCTCTCCTCAGTGCCTCAAGATCAAAAATGACAGAGCTCTCTCTCTTCCCATGTGTCTCCTTGAGTGTCGGTTTATATAATACCCAGCAGGGAGTGGGGATTCAACCTGAGTCATACCTTACTGATGTAGTCAAATAAAAAATAGCCCTCAAAATGATTTTAACAGGTGATCTAATCAATGTCCCCTCAACTGAATTTAACATAATGAAAGGGTATCATAAATAGAGGAACAGATTCATTAACAAATATGATATTTTGGGAATTCTGAAATAATCTCAAACTGCCACACTAGACAAAGTTTCAATTTTACAAGTATAAGCTTCAGTAGTACAAGCATTGATATCAAAGACCTGGTCTATTGTTCTGTCCTCTTTTGCTAGGCACTGCCCATGTACTGTAGAGATTCTTGCCACTCTATAAGAGAATGTAGCAGTTCTTCCCAGGATGGGAACTTAATATATTTTATTACTATGTGGGTCTCTGCCCACTGAGATAACATCCTATGACCACATGAACCCATTTATATTCTATAGAGGCATGCCCCAGATGCATCCTTCCCCACACATCCCTCAACACTAACACTTTCCAGCAGTGATTCTCCCTTTCATAGTTGTAACTTTTCTGTAATCCAAAAGCTCCTAATGAATGAAGCCAAAAATATTTCTTGCATTGTGCCTTTCATCCAATAAGATATGTCATCTTTAATGTATGTTTACAATTACTTCTGTATCTTCTTACGTTTTTTCACTTTAATTTCAAAGAAGCTTTAGTTTACAGAAGAGTCAAATTGAAAATAGAGGGGATTCTAATATATTCCGTCACCCCTCACATTTTCCCCTATTAATAACATCTTACATCAGTATGTACATTTGTTCCAATTGATGAACACATATTGAAGCATTGCTGCTTAACATGTTCAATAGTTTATGTTATGGTTTACAGGTTGCACTGTACAATTTCGTAGGTTTTGACAAAAAGTATAATGGCCTGTATTCATCATTGCAAAATCATGCAAAACAGTTTGAGTGCCCTAAAAATGTCATATATTCCACCCATTCTCCCCTCCCTCCGCTTGGATACTATGGTAACCACTAAGTTTCATGTTTTCAAGAATAACATCCATAGTTATATGCATTAATATTGAGGGTTTGGCAAACTGGTTTGCCTTCTTCTATTAGGCATTGCCTATGTACACAAGAGATTCTTGCCCCTCTATTTGAGAATGTAGTAGGACTCTCCAGGATGGGAAGTAAATAGTTTGCTGTTTATCGTGTGGGTCGCCACCTACTGAGATAACACCCCATAACCACATGAGCACATTCATAGTCCATCAAATTATGCCCCAGTTTTACCCTTTCCCATCTATCTCCCAATTACTTACACCCCGCACCAAAGACTCTCTCCCACCATATTTTCCAAAGAACATTCACAAACTTGCAATTTCAACCATAGACCTACAAATCCCCAGAGTTCACCTGTTCATTTCTCCAACCGACCCCCTCAGTTCCATGAATAGTCCAGTCCAACCCCCCAACCTGCTAACCATCATATTCCAGCACTCTCAACCCCACTCACAACCTTATTCTTGGAGCTGGCTGAATTCTGGTCTTCCAGGCAAATTACTTCCATGGATTCCCTCTCCCTTTGAGCTGGCTGTGTGTCTGCTTGTGTGCCTTATCTCCCAAGCTTCCCTTTCCCCCAGCCAACTGGGTTCCCCCTCTCTAGCTGCCCTTTCCAAGTATCCCAACAGTCCTGCAGCTTCCCTTCTGCAATTTCTTGAGGAGAGCAGCCTCCCATTCCCTACTCTGCATCTTCAATATCCAAATTTTAGTTTTGCATTGTTTTGATTTTTGATAAAGCTTTAAAAATTTTGTAGATAGTCCTATTAAATCATCCAACTTTGAGCAAAAAATATTCCTTTTCTGCAGTCCTTCTGTACTCTTTATACTTGTAAATGTTTGGTCACACATTTTCTTCATTTTAGTAATTAGTTATTTATTATAGGGCAAATTACTTTCTTTTTCCTTAATAAAAGATAATTCTATATACTTTACATACTTAAGTTACCAAAATGATTTTGGAAATTATCTCTAAACATTTTACTCACAGTTGCCATAAAAATCCAACATGTCAGGACAATGAAAATTAAGTTAAATGTGAATGCAAGTTTCTTTTTTTCATTTTAAATGCTTAGTAGATGCAACATTAGCATATTTGATCAGTAAATCTGTCTAAATTTAAGGAGCATACACATAAAACAAAACTGTCAGAAATGTTGCTTTTTTCAGTTTACTTTCAGTATTTCTTTAAAAATACCATGGCTCATTGCCCCCTGAGCTCAGCTGGAAGGTTGTCAAGGGCCCCCTCCCCTCCCACACACAGTGAGCACTTGGCAGGGATTCCTTGGGGGAAGGTTCCAAAGGAAAAATTGCTGGAGGAGGGGCCTCAACCTCCCACCACCCCTTCATAGGCAGTACCCTGTTGGGCTTCTGCCACTTCTGCCACGCTTGCAGCTCTCTGAGCCCTGGACAAGAAACACTTGGGTCGTTTCCACTTCCACCTGGTGGTATGATTCTGGACAGGTGATATCAACTTAACCCCATTAATTAAGAAACACACTGACGACATCTGCTGCCCACATGGGGCAAAGATGGGCAGGATGGAGGAGGGGAGGACTCAGGCAGGCGGGGCCTCCAGGGGGAATCACATTGGACCACAGAGAAACCCATTGTGATGCATCCTGAGCTTCACCCAGGGATTAACAGAAGGGTGGGGGTGGGAATAGGAGCCTGCAGCTTCAGAGGCCAGATGTGGCAGAGGTGCCCTGCTCCTGGTCCTTCTGTGGGTCCTTCCATCCTGAGGCCTTCCCTGGGAACTGTCCTGTGCAGCTGTTTTACCCAACCGGGTCACTGCACTGAGGAAACTGCACACCCCTGCAGAGATTCATCCAGAGGGTGGGAAGCAGGGAACGCTGGGAGACTGGCACTTACTGCCCTGCCCTGTGCACGGCGGGCCTTCAGGGGGTGCCGCCCACCCCAGAAACACCTGGGGTTCGGGGTTCGGTTCTGGGGTCCTACCGCTGGTGGGCCCTGAGAATGCGGCTTGTTTTCGGGAAGACCTAGGAGGAGACCACTGCGACCCTGGAGCCGGTCAACCAGAATTTTTCTCTTCCGGGCTGTGGGGGAGGAGCCTTTGTGCTGGCTCCTCCAACAGCATTTTCTTAGATAGTGAGGGTGGTTTATACCTTCTCGTGCAGTTCCCTTTTTCTGAATTTCCTTGATTTTATCTCTTCAATTTAAGCTTACCACTATTACTTCATTTTCCTATTAACTGTATTTGGTTATTGTATGGGCTTCATCTTCAAGGATGGTTTATCTCACAGAAGGGCTACAATGGGGTCTGCAGAGCATCATTCATTGGGGGTGTATGGGAGTGGGGATTCCTGGAGTAAGTTCATCTGAATACACATGAAAGATATATAAATTTTTTCAAATGATCAAGGGATGATGCATGGTCACGGTGTGTAGACAATCACTAAATAAATGAGGGGATACTGAATTCCCAGTCTGGAGAGCTCTGCCACATTCTCCAAGGGAGCAGCAACCACCCCAAATTGAAGGGGTAGTGTCTGGCAAAAGGGGATGGCCTGCTGTTGGGTTCTTGTTATGGATGACTAGTCTTATGAGTCTATTCTCTTGTAATTGAAACATGGCCTACTGTTATGGGGTGCCTGAGATTTGCCACCTGAGAGCTCCTTGTTGTTCAAATGTGGCCTCTCTCTAAGCCAAACTCATCATATGAATGCATTTCCTTGCCCCCAACGTGGGACATGACTCCCAGAGATGAGTCTCCTGGCAACGAGGGAATAATACCAAGTGACAACTGGAAACACGATTAGAAAATAAAAACCTTGAATAAAAGGGGGAAAAGGTAAAGAAAAATGAGTTCATGTGGCTAAGAGACTTCAAAGAGAGTCAGGAGGTCATCCCAAATTTAACACTTACAGACAACACAGTAGGATCTCATAGAACACCAAAGTGAATATCACCCCACAAAGTGGGACTCCTGAGAGCTCTGGAGACACCAAGGTCCTATATAAGGGAGGGTAGCCCCAGAGATTGATGCCTTATCATTAGGCTCTACTTTGGAATCTGTGCTCCTGAAAGTGACAGAGTTGGACTCAAGGAAGTCCTCTCTGCACATGGTCCATCAGTTCCTTCTATTCAAACCTATATGTGAGGCTGGAATTTGTAGGTGTACTTCCAGAGACTGGAGCCTCTGGCCCACCTATGTGCCAGCTGTGCCTGGAATCTTGGTGGAGCTGCAACTCCTAATCTACAGCTCAATTGACTCACCCAAGTCACCTGGTGAGGAGATGATGATGAAGGACAACAGCCATCCCAGGTATTGGAGAGAGCCTGCACCTGAAGGCAGGATAATCCCAACCACCATATTCGTGGGATATAAGCCCACTCTCACTTGGAGAGGGAGTGGACATCACCATTGCAGTCCCCTCAGGATGGGGTGAAGAGCTTTGGAATAGAGTGGACTTAATAGTATTCAGTTGTAGATATATTGGGATTCAAGCAATGGAAGAAATTATAACAGTGAGGTGAAGCCAGTGGCCACTAGAGGCTTTTGGGGTCAGAGGGGCAGGGCAGTTTTAATACTAGGGCTTTTTCAGGACTTGGGGGTTTTCCTAAGTGACTTTGGGGTGACAGATATTGGGCATTTTACAGCAGCATATACCATGCAGAACTGTGTGAGAGAGAGTATTGCCTATGATGTGAACTGTGGACAATTCATAGTGGCAAAGCACCAGGATGAATATAACCTTTGAAGGTAATGTGCCACACTAATTAAAGAGGTTTATGTGAGATGTTATGGGAGGTATGGGATGTGCAGACTCAGGGAATCCCTGTAATTTTTGTGTAACATTTATGTAATCTAAGCATCTTTTAAAATATATATGAAAAAAATAATAATTACATTTATGTAAGCAAATATACATGAATGCATACATATTTATATTTCATTTTTCAAATAAAAAATTAAAAAATATTTTTTATGTCTGTTATGGCAAACAGCAAAATTCATTCTGTAGCCACAACTCTCATGCCTCCTTCCTCAGAATTATCTGCATTGGCAGATTTTTTGGGTACACATTTCTGTTTGTAAATACATGCATTCTCTAGGTTCATCCATCCCACACCCTATCATATGAGAAAAATTTTGGAATACAACTTAAGAATATGAATAAATTTCCTAACTTTTTAAAATACTTGAGACTAGATACATATCATCTAAATATGAAAAGATCATTTCAGATTAAAAATAATAGGGAAAATTGGAGTTAAGTAGAAAGCAGGCCTCTGTAGTTCAGTGGCTGCAAAACTTGAATCAACATCAGGAGGTGGTGAAGGATCTGAAAAAATATAGTTGTTTGGGGTGACTTATAAGAAAATGCTGCAATAATGGGGAGCATTATTTTTAAAATGGTAATTTTTTAAATGTTTACCCAGAATGTAATGGATTGAAGAACCAGTGAAAACAACCAGGATAATTTGCAGTGAGTGGAAAGACCATCTTTACATAAACGAAGAGAAATCTCGAGTTCTGATGGATTAATTAGTGGTAAAAAATTGAAAACAGATGAGTGTGGAAGAATAGTTGGGAGGAGCAGATCTCAGAAGAAACTGCAAGTGCCCTTTTCCAAGAAGAGAAAGACATCAAGAATTGCACAGTCACAGCTGCTTCTTTAAAAGTTTGGCAACAATTTGCACAGGCGGTAGGTGGAGATTCTTTAGAGATTCACATGCATTACCATCTCAGGGTTTCTCTCCAGTATGAATGTTGTAAGTTTAAGTGAGATACTGCCTCTGGCTGAAGGCTATGCCACATTCCTTACATGTATAGGGTTTCCTTCCACTATGGATATTCTCATGGTCAGGGAGATTTGATTTTCTACTGAAGGCTTTCTCACATTCCTTACATATATAGGGGTTTTTCAAGTTGTATTCTCTGGTTTATAATGTGTCTTGATTTCTGAATGAAAGCTTTCCCACATCCATCACATTCATAGAGTTTCTCTCCAGTATGTATTCTCATATGGTTAATGAGGTTTTCCTTCTGGTTGAAGGCTTTTCCACATTCATTGCATACATAGGGTTTTTCTCCAGAATGAATGCTCTGGTGCTTATGGAGCTATTGCTTTTGGTCGAAGGCTTGTCTGCATTCTTTACATTCATTTTGTTTCTGTCCACTATATGTTTTCCTCATGTTCTGTGAAATATGATTTGTACCTAAAGGCATTTTCACATGCCTTACATGCATAGGGTTTCTTTGCAGTAGGAAATCTGTTCTATGTGTTATTTGACATTTGAATAAAGCACTCCCACATATATATGATTTCTCTTCAGTAAGAATTTTCCAATGAAAAAAGAGGTTTTCTGTCAGGTTGAAAACTTTCCCACATATATTACAGTTCCTTGCATGTTCCCCTGTATTGCTTTTAAAATGAGGAGTAAAAAATGACTTTAAAAGCAGACTGCATTCAGAACACTCATATTGTTTCTCTCTAGTTTGAGTTTTCTCATTTTCCATGAGGTTTTCTTTCAGATGGGAGCATTCCCATGTTCATTACAATACTAACAAATGTATGAATATTTCATGCTCAATGAGATTTAATGCCTGGCTGAAGGATTTCCAATATTCCTTACATATACAGGGTTTTACTTCTGCATATTTCTTTGATGTGACTCTAGATTTCCAAAATTCATGAAATCCCAAATGCTTTCCCTGAAGGATTAATTCTCAGATATCTCATGAGGTTGAATTTCCAAGAAAACTTCACAGTCATTACACTTAAAGGGGAGGACTATCATGTAGGGGAAACTGGCAAAACTCATTGTCTTCTTATTTTTTTCCTTACACATTCCCTCATGCTTATGTAAGCTTGATGCAAATTCCTTCAAAGTGAAGTTATATTCATAGAAGTTTTATTTTGAGGTAACAATGCTTGAAGTCAGAGAAAATATTTTCCCAACTTTCTTACATTTTCTGCCTTCATCTTAAGTCTGTACTGTTGTGGAAGTGGATATAGCTTCATTCACAAGCCTTTTGTTATGTGTACCTTTCTGCTTCTTCATGTCCTATGCTTCTTCATAGTTTGTGGGGTGTAGCAAAGGCAGGTCTTAGAGGGAAATTATAGCATTGAATTCATTCATTAGAAAATTGGAAAGATCCAATATCATCATCTAAGTGTACATTTGGGAAGCAGAACAATATCTCCTTTTTATTTTTTCTATCATTCATAGCTCTTTTGCTTCAAATGAGCATCACATCCAGTTTGTTGACTTCATAACTAGGAAATGCAAAAGTGATACAGCACTTGATTTATGATGGGGACAAAGCAACACCCCATAAATCAACCCAGGAACATTGAGGCTTCTGAAGTATAAGAAATGTATAGCTTCCAAAGATGCACGAGTAAAGTGTCCCCGGAACAAAGGCCAAAAATGGCAACCCAGGAATTCTTGAATACTTTGTCTTGGACTGACAATTTTTGTTCAATATATTTTTTCTTCTATGTATTTGGATGAGATGCAATATTTAAATATTCTTTAAAGTTTACTGGGGAAATTATAACATTCTTGCTTGCCTTTCCAAATCACCACATATTATTTCTTATTGACTGGCCAAATAATGTATTTTAAATCATCATATATCCTGTATTAGCCAAAGGGGTGCCAATGCAAAATACCAGAAATCTATTGGTCTTTATAAAGTGTTTGTATTTGGGGTAGAAAGTTACAGTTACCAGGCCATAAAGCGTAAGTTTCTTCCTTCACCATAGTCTGTTACCCCATCTTGGAGCAAGACAGCTACAGTCATTTGCCAGGGTCAGGGTTTCTTAGGTTCCTCTCTTTCCAGGGCGGTATTACTCTGGGCTCAGCTCCACTGTTTCCTCCACAAGGCCAGCTGTGAACTGTCAGATGAATGGCTTGTTTCTTTTCCCTGGGGCCTTCTGTGCTTGCTCATCAGAACTCCAACTTCAAAAACTACTCCAGGTCTGTCCTTTGCTTTTCTTTTGATGTTTGAGACCCCACCCACCAAAGGGCAGGGCTCAATGTCCTTCAGACTGCAGCCCATTCAACACCATTATCATAACTTAATCATGCCGAGATTAACTGATCCATTTACAAGCATTATCCAATATCTATTTTTGGAATTCTTAAAGATATCAAACTGCTACTTATCCATTTACCCATCTTATGATATATATTATTTTGTGGTGTATTTTAACACTTTATTTATGTCCTAGGCCACGGATATCAATATTACTTTATCCATTCTATAGTCATGAAATCTATGAATTTAAATAACAGATATTGTTCTTCAATCCATCCTGAATCTTGGACCTTCTGAGTTTATTTTCTTTCCCTGAAGAAGTATATTTTACATTTCTTTTAAAGTGAGCTGCCTCTAGCAAACTTTATTAGATTTTACTCATGTTTAAATGTTTTTATTTCAGTTCTTCCTGAAGGATTGAGATTAATTAAATCTCAGGCCCTCGACAATCTCCACTGCTGTTGAGAGCACCCTTAGGGTTGAATTTCTCCATTCTGTTGTAAATGAAATCAGTTCTTTGGAGAGGAAATTATGGGCTTTCAGTTTCACAGCCTGCTTCCTGGACACCTATCCCCCAGTCAAAATCTATGTGCTCTGAAACTGTGCATGGGAATAATGGCACAGCTCTCTGAGTTATACGTGTGATTTTGGAGTTGAGATTTGGTGGAGAATGCACAGTATATTGAGTTCTTCTTGGTACCATTTTAGGGACCATTGCAATTGTGGTCAGCCCCACATTTTGCTCAATGATGGCCACACCCAAAGTACAGCCACTGCTACATGAGTTCCCATTTCTAGCAGACTTAGGAGGCCCCTTTGCCCTGGGTTAATGTCCTCATTTTAATCTTGTGTGGATCCCAGAAAAGTTTGTTGTTACTAACCCATTGTTGTGTGTGTAAGCCTTTTTTAGGTATGACATTTTGGTTAGATTCAAATAAGGGACCTTTCATTTATGTCACTTTTTATTAGATTGCTTTCATTTAGTTAAGGGCATCTGATTAGATTTCAGGCACCAGGATGGAACCCAATCATTGTGGTGAAGTCCTACATACATGGAACACACAGAGATAGCATGCTGCCATGTTTACTCTGCCGTGTCAGAGAGGGTTCCAGGATCTCCTACAGCTGTGGAAGCACACAGAAACCCTGAGAGGCTAAGGGAGAGGCCAGAGGTTGGAGTCTTGGAGAAGATTGATGCCGAAGACATCTAGGCCAGAGAAGAAGGGAGAGGTGTGAGCAATTGTGTCTGATGGCCCACTGCTGAGCTAAGGAAAAAATTGAGTTAAGAGGAGAAGGCACAGAGAGACAGGCAGGCCCAACATTTTGCCTTGGCAGAAGTCTAGCAGCAGCTGACCCTTGTTAAGACAAGATTATTGATGATGACTTGATTTGGCCATTTTCACAGCCTCAGAACTGTAAGATTTAACCCTAATAATTTCCATTAAAAGCTAACTTATTTCTGGTATTTTGCATTGGCAACACTTGGCAAACTCAAACAGCCAAGGACACAGTGTGGGAGACCTGCCCTGTTCCCAAATGGCATTGTGATGCTGCTGCCAAGGGAATTCACCTGTAAACTGTGGGTGTCCCCATAATAGGTAGGAATGAGTACTGGTAAGATGGAGGGGGAAGTGCACTTGGCCAGCAAGGCCCGCAAAACAGGGAGTCAGGCAGGAGAATCACATGGTTTGGGGACTAGTATAAAGTCACACATGCCCCAGTATGATGTACGTGCCCCAGGCAGGGGTTGGTCAGGTGGGCACAGGCAGATAAAACCATGGGACCTGGGGTCTTGTGCCTCAGAGGATTCAGGGCACAGAGAGGAGACTTTCTGCTCCTGCTCCTTTTGCCGTTACCTGCTTCCCTTGGCCTCCAGCATTGACCCTCTGAGGAGCATCCTCTTACTCTACCCCTCCTGTGTCTAAGATACAAACTCAGGTCTCCTGCTTCCAGTTCTGCTTTCACCTTCTGCAATCTTGGGGCAAATAAAGAAAGAGCAATGCCAAGATGAAACCTGTTGGTGTCAGGAAGGAAATGTCAAAATTCACATTACAGCATTGGCTACAACAATAACATCACCAGAATGAGCACCATTAGGCTAGTGACATTAATAAATAGTACAAGAATCCCAGAAAATCCTGGGACCTAGGGCTGACAATAATAGAAGTTTGGTTGTGCAGTCTGCAGAAAACCTCAGATGGTGCAGATGCCAGATAGTTCTCAGACTAATTAAATATTAAATTTTCAACACATTTTTACCAGTGTTGGAAATCATGCAGGCCTATTCAAACCCAAAAGGAACAGATGGGTGTGATGGGAAAAGCTCATGAACAACTGAAGGAAGGTGGAATGTAACATGTGTTCACTAAAGTTCCCCGAAGCCAGAGAGGGAATGTCCTGTTTGGGAACCAAACTCTTAGAGCCCCAATGAAAACCATAATCATAGTTTCTGGATCTCTAAAGGAGGACAGAGAGAAAGGCCTGCTCAGCACTTACAGCCTCAGTTAGTGATGTGAGTCACTCTAGCGGGTCTTCACTGGGAAGTAAGGAGCAGGAATTCTGTCTTCTGCTGTTGTGTTAACAGCCCTCTAACTGGATGTCTGTAGAGAGCAGTGTGGTCTTCTCATGGTCGTGTACCTGAACTTTGGGCACCGTGCTCCCTCTTACTGAGGGAGGCCTCCACCGGTCCAGGCAGCTGGTTAAGGGGCCGAGGGGAGTGAGCACTTTTCCTTTATGGGTGACTATATTTGAAAAGGTTGAGGGGAAGTCCCCCCGAGTAATGTTACAGATACAAATAAATATGTTCAAATCAACCACTTTGCATGATTTCATTGTGTACTATTTTCATAATTTCTTTTGTATTATAACCAAATTATTCGTGCAAACAATATAAAAATAATTTATGTGTGTTATGGCAAACACCAAAATTCTTTCTCTAGCCTCAACCCCCATTCCTTCTTCCTCAGAATTATCTCCTTTGGCAGATTCTTTTGGGTACCCATTTATTTTGTAAATACATGCATTCCCTAGTTTCATCTCTCCCACAACATAACACATATGAGAAAAATATTGGAGTACAACTTAAGAATGTAAATAAGTTTTCTAACTTCTTAAAATACATGAGATTAGATGTATTCTGTCTAATTATGAAAGGATCATTTCTGATTTAAAATAATAAGGAAAATTGGAGTGAAGTAGAAAGCAGGCCACAGTAGTTCAGTGGCTGTTAAACTTGAATCCACATCATAATCAGGTGAAAAATTTGAAAAAAATATTAATCGTTGGGGTGCCTTATAAGAAAAGCCTACAAAAATGGGCCGCATTATTTTTAAAATGGTAGTTTTTTTATATGCTTACCCAGAATGTAATGGATTGAAGAACCAATGAAAACATTCAGGATAATTTGAAATAAGTGGAATACCCACCTTTACATAAACTAAGAGAAATTTTGAATTCTGATAAATAAGTTAGTGATAAAAATTGAACATAGATGAGTGTGGAAGAAGATGTGGGAGGAGTAGATATAAGAAGAAACTGCAAGTGCACTTTTCATAGAGGGGAAAGACATCCTGAATTGCACAGGCATACCTGCTTCCTTAAAAGATTGACAACAAGGTGCACAGACTGGAGGTGGAGATTTTTGGAGATTCACATTCATTACATTCACAGGGTTTCTCTCCAGTATGAATGTTGTAATGTTTAATGAGATACTACCTCTGGCTGAAGGCTATTCTACATTCCTTACATATATAGTGTTTCCCTTCACTATGAATTTTCCCATGGTTAGATAGATTTGATTTGCTACTGAAGGCTTTCCTACATTCCTTACATATATAGGGTTTCTTTCCACTTGGTCTTCTCTGGGGTGCAATGAGGCTTTAATTCTGAATGAAAGCGTTCCCACATCCATCACATTCATAGTCTTTCTCTCCAGCATGTATTCATAGATGGTTAATGAGTTTTCCTTCTGGTTGAAGGCTTTCACACATTCATTTCCTATATAGGGTTTTTCTCCAGAATGAATGCTCTGATGTGTAATGAACTATTGCTTTTGACAGAAGGCTTCTCTGCATCCTTTACATTCATTTTGTTTCTGTCCACTCTGTGTTTTTTTCATGTTCTGTGAGATAAGTTTTTTACCTAAAGGCTTTTTCACATGCCTTACCTAATTAAGGTTTCTTTATAGTAGGAAATCTCTTGTATCTGAGATTTGACATTTGAATTAAAGCTCTCCCACATATATATGATTTCTGTTCAGTAAGAATTTTCAAAGAAATAAAGAGGTTTTCTGTCAGGTTGGAAACTTCACCACATGTATTACATATCTATGCTTGTTCCCCTGTATGGCTTTTAAAATAAGGAGTAAAAAAATGACTGTAAAGAGCAGACTACATTCAGAACACTCATATGGTTTCTCTCCAGTTTGAATTTTCTCATATTCCATGAGGTTTTATTTCAGATAGAAGCATTCCTATGTTCATTACAATGCTACCTAATGTATGAATATTTCATAGTCAATGACATTAAATGCCTGGCTGAGGGATTTCCTTTATTCTTTACATACACAGGGTTTTACTCCTGCATGATGCTTTGATGTGACTCTAGCTTTGACAAATTCATGACATGCCAAACGGTTTCTCTGAAGGATTAATTCTCAGGTAAAACCATGAGGTTGAATTTCCAAGAAATCTTCACACTCATTACACTTAAAGGGAAGGACTACCATGTAGTGCAAACTGCCAAAACTCATTGTCTTCATTCTTTTTCCCTACACAGATTCTCTCATGCTTAGGTAAGCATGATGTAAATTCCTTCAAAATGAAGTTACATCCATAGAAGTGTTACATTGAGGAAACAACGCTTGCAGTCAGAGAAAATACTTTCCCAACTTTCTTATATTTTTCTGCCTTCATGTTCAGTCTGTACTGCAGTGGAAGTGGATATAGCTTCACTTACAAGCATTTTGTTATTTGGTTCTTTCTTCTTCTTTATGTCCTATGCTTCTTCATATTTTCTGAGGTGCAGCAGTAGCAGTGCTTAGAGGGAAATTTATAGCATTGAATGCATTCATTGGAAAACAGTAAAGATCCAATATGAATCATCTAGTCATCCAATCTGGAAAGGACAAGTATATCTCCTTTTAAATTGTTCTATCATTCATGGCTCTTCTTGCTTTAAATGAACATCACATCCAGTTTGCTGATTTCATAACTAGGAAATGGGGAAGGGATACAGCACTTGATTTATGTTGGGGAAAAACAACACCCCTAAATCAATCCTGGAACTTTCAGGCTTCTGAACGATGAGAAAGGTGCAGCTTCCAAAGATGCACAAGTAAGTTGGCCCCAGAATAAAGGCCAAAATTGCTAACAGGGAACCCTGAATTCTTTGTTTTGGACTATTTTTGCTCAATTTTTTTCTTCTTCTATTTATTTGGATGAGATGCACTACTTAGTATTCTTTAAAGTTTACCGGGGAAATTATAACACTTTTGCTTGCCTTTCCAAACCTGCACTTACTATTTGTTATTGACTTGCCAAATAATATATTTGAAAACATTTTATATCCTCTATTAGTTAGCCAAAGTGGTACTGATAGAAAAATTACCAGAAATCTGTTGGTCTTTATGAAGGTTATTTACTTGGTGTACAAGCTTAAAGTTCCCAGGTCATAAAGCGTCAGTTTCTTTCTTCACCAAAGTCTCTTACCCCATTGTGGAGCAAGAGAGAAGCCTACATTTGCCAGGGTTCAGGTTTCTTGGGTTCCTCATTTCCCAGGGCTGCGTTTCTCTCTGGGCTCAGCCACTCTGTTTCCTCCACAATGTCAGCTGTAGAATATGAGGCTCTCTAAGCTTTGCCTCACTCCACAATGTCAGCTGTGAACTGTCAGGTCAATGGCTTGTCTCTTTTTCCCCAGGGCCTTCTGTGCTTGCACATCAGAACTACAACATGAAAAACTACCCCAGCTCTGTCCTTTGCCATGTGTTTTTATGTTTGAGAGACCACCCACCAAGGGGCAGGGCTCAACACCCTTATCCTAACTTTAGGATACCCAGATTAAATGACCAGTTTTCAAGGATAATAATATATCTCTTTGGAATTCATAATGATATCAAACTGCTACATATCCATTTACCCATCTTAGGCTATATATTTTTTTATGGTGTATTTCAACACTTTATTGATGTCCTAAGCCATGGATATCATTATTACTTTATCCATTCAACAGTCATTAAATATATGAATTTAATTAACAGATATTGTTCTTCAATGTATCCTGAATCTTGAACCTTCTTTGATTATTTTCTTTCTGCCTGAAGAATATTCTTTTGCATTTCTTTTAAAGTGAGTTGCTGATAGCAAACTTTATTACTTTATCCTCATCTATAAAAGTGTTTCTTTCACTCCTTCCTGAAGGATTGAGATGAATGAAATCTCAGGCCCTGTATGATCTCCACTGCTTTTGACGGCCCCATTAGGGTTGAAATTTTCCATTGTGTTGTAAATGTAATCAGATGTTTGGAGAAGAAATTAGAGGTTTACAGTTTAACATCCTGCTTGCTGCACTGCCCAAACCCCAGGCAAATTCTGTGCACTTGGACAAAGGGGCTGGGAATAATGGCACACCGCTCTGAGTTACACACCTGAGCTGAGATTTCATGGAGAAAGAACCGTATATTGATTTCTTCTTGGGACCATTCTAGGGAAAAGTGCAATGGTGGTCAGCACCCCATTTTGCTCAATGATGGACACACCCAATATACAGCCACTGCTTCATGAGTTCCCTTTGCTCCCAGTGTTAAGAGACCTCTCCTGATCCCTGTGTCCTGGGTTAATGCCTTCCTTTGAGTCTTGTGTGGACCCTGGAAAATTATGTTCTCACTAAACCATTACTGTGTTTATAAGCCTTTTTTATGTAGGCCTTTTTCATTAGATTCAGATAAGGGACCTTTGGTTTAGGTCACTTTTTCTTAAATTGCTTTAGTTTAGTTAAGGGCCGCTAAGTAGTTTTCAGGCAACAGGATCGACCACAATCATTATACTGAGGTCCTACATATAAGGAACACACAGAGAAAGAGTGCTGCCATGTTTACCCTGCCATGTGGGAGGGGGTTCCAGGATCTCCAACAGCTGTGGAGAGACACAGAAACCCTGAGAGTCTGAGGGAGAGGCCAGAGGCTGGAGTCATGGAGCAGCTTGAAGCTGAAACATCAAGGCCAGAGAAGGGAGAGGGGTGAACAATTATGTCTGATTGCCCACTGCTGAGCACAGGGAGAAAGTGTGTTTGGAGGAGAAGTCAGAGAGAGCCAGACAAACCAAACATTTTGCCTTGGCAGGAATCCAGCTGCAGCTGACCCTTGTTAAGACAGCAGTTTTGAGGATACCTTTATTTGGACATTTTCACAGCCTCAGAATGGTAAGCTTTAATACTAATACATTCCAATGAAAGCCAACCTATTTCTTGTATTTTGCATTAGCAGTGCTTGGCAAACTCTAACAGCTAGGGACAAAGTTTTGTAGAGCTGCCCTGTTCCCAAATGGCATTGTGAACCTGCTGCTCTGTGAATTCACCTGTAAACTGTGGGTGTTTCCAGACTCGGCAGGAATGAGTACTGGTAAGATGGAGTGTCAAGTGATCTTGCCCAGAAATGCCTGTGAGACAGGATTCATGTAGGGGTGTCACATGCTTTGGGGACTAGTATAAATTCACAGATGCCCCATATGATGTATGTGCCCCATGCAGATTTTGGCAAGGTGGGCAGGTGCAGATAAAGGCATGGGACTGGGGTCTGGTGCAGCAGAGGTGTCAGGGCACCTAGAGGGGCCTTCCCACTCCTCCTCCCTTTGAACTTGCTGCTTCCATTGGCCTCCAGCATTGACCAACTAAGAAGGCTGCTCTTACTGTACCCCTCCTGGGTCTCAGGCACAGACTCCAGTCACCTGCTTCCAGTTGTACATTCACCTTCCCAATATTGGGTCAGCTAAAGAAACAGCAATGCCAAGATAAACCCTGTTGGTGTCAGGAAGGAAATGTCAAAATTCACATTACAGCATTGGCTACAGCAATAACATCACCAGAATGAGCACCAGTAGGCTTGTGACCATAAAAAAAATGCAGGAATCCCAGAAAGTTCTGGGACCCAGGAGCCACAAGAATAGAAATGAAGTTGTGAGATAGTGCAATGTATGCAGAAAACCTCAGAGGGTGCAGATGCCAGATATTTCTCAATCTAATTAAATATTAAATTTTCAACACATTTATAACAGTGTTGAAAATAATGTAGGCCTCTTGAATGCCAGAAGAGTATGGATGATTTGGATGGGAAGAAGGTGAGGAACAACTGAATAAACTGCAATGTAACACATGTGTATTGCTTCACTATCACTTGATTTCAGTTTCACCTTACCTGTTAAAGCCCTATGTGTGCACACCCTGAAACCCAGCAGGGCCTCCCCGAGGTGCACACCTGCTGCATATATTGCACATGTGCCTGAGGATATTTGAATCTAAGAAACATTTTTTGTAGTACTGTTGTGATACTATAAACTCAGAAAACCAGAATGTTCAAAGAAGAATGGAGAAAGAGCAACAGCTGTATACACCAACTTGAAAGAATCTTATGAGTCTAATCTTGAGCAACAGAAACAATTCCCAGAGGAGACATAAAGCATGAAGTCATTCATGGGAAACTATGACTCAGACTTGACTCCCTGTGCTGTGGTTTTGCTCTTGCTTAAATACCTATGCTACTAATTTGCATTTGGTTTGATTGTGGCTTAACTTTTATGCACATGGATGAACACACATAGCTAGTTATATAATTGTATGATTAATATATTCAGGAAATCACGATTGCACATACATTGAATAATGAGAAAAAGGGAGAATAACGCTACCCCTGGGTGTGAGTTTTACTAAGTTAATTAAGCAAGTTGAAGTGAGGAGAGCAAGGGGCTTTTCTGTACAGGTCCAGGCAACAAGCTGAAGCTGGTTTTCATACTTCATTGCTTCAACAGGATATTTTCGACCACCAAAAGTGGAATTTGGCAGAAAGACAGGTTTGCCTCTCATTACCTCCTAATTTAAATACAATTCTTTCCTTTGTATCCTAGCAACAGAAAGAAAAACAAATTACTTTCAGGTGTTTGCTCATCCTACATACATCAGTTGCATCTATCTTAGTAAATGGGTTAAGCCACTTTCTAATAAACCTTAATTTGCATTCCCACAAGGGGGCTGTTTTGATCCAGCTAAACATAATTATTTCAGGTAAAATCTTAACCCTCAATTTAAACCTATGTTTGTTGAATGGGAGTATTTTAACAAATGGCTCCTAGAATATAAGTGTAACATAAGGCTCAATTATACTCAGTTAAAAAAAGCTGTTTCAGATCTGTGTCTTTGTAAATGTTTCATAATATATTTCACTGAAATATTGATAAAATCATAAACTAAAAAAATAATATTTCTGACAATTTTGTTTGCTTAAATATGTTCTAAGTTAAACTGATTTACTGATGAAATAAGCTAATATTACATCATCTAAATGAAGTATTTGTAATGAAGAAATAAAAGTTATGTTTGCATTAACTGAATGGAGTTTGATTTTGATGGTAATTGCATGTTGTAAGATGTTTGGAGATAGTTTCCAAAATAATTTTGGTAACTTAAGTATGTAAGGTATATAGAATGTCTGTTTTTTTT
>JAQZBX010008581.1:0-47828 GCA_029593785.1 Cabassous unicinctus | reverse complement strand
CTCGGTTAAGGAAGATGATTCCCATTTGGAAGCCTTGACAGCTGCTGCTACACAGTCCAAATGTGGCTGTTTATTTCCTGACACAGAGTAAATATATGCTTAATTATTTGAGGAGGAGGCGCTGCTCCTTTGCAGCCATGCACAACTCTTCACCAGCGGAGTCAGAATATCCTTCCATGGGGATGCACGAGGTCATCCTGAGACCCAAGACTTGCCTGGTGGGCCTGCTCCAGAAGAAGCCTGGACACTCCACAGAGCCTGGTCTCTCCTCTCTGAGTGACCTTCAAAGAATCAGTTACTTTTTCTGGGCCTCAATTTTCTCATCTGTCAGCAGAGGGAGCTTCGGTTCATACTCTTAATTAGTATAAACTGACTTGTACTGCCCCACCCCAGAGGCCAGGACGGTCACCTTCCTGTAAATGAAATCAAAGCCAAGAGTGCACGTGCCAGCCAGCAGGAAGCCCAGAACCACTGTCTAGACTCCTGCGCTTTGTCGCACTTGTCTAAGAACCCCAGGGTGGGAGTGGGGTGTTCATCAGCCCAGCGCCCGTGTCCCTGGCTCCTCTCTCTCTCTCCTGCTTCCATTGCTTTCTTTGCCAACCCTCTTCTACTCCCCTGCCAGGCAATCGAGCCATCCACACCTGCCTTATCTTCTCCCTCCAGCAAGCTCATAATCTGAAGGCCGATCCCTTCCCTTCCTCCCCCTTCCCTATACCCCAGTGGGGTATGGTGGCCTCCTGTAGGGCCCCGAGGACATCAGAGGCTTGTTTGTGTGTGGATGGAATTCCTCATATGTTGGCAGGGGATTTGTTGTTCCCGGTGTCTCTCCCGCTAGAGGAAGGAGTGAAATGAAAAGGCAAGCACACGACAACTCGTGCTCCTATGATCAACGCTCTCTCAGGGTCTAACAGCATCTCAGGAAGGAGGCAATCATGGAAGAGAGCAGAAGGGAGGACTTTGCACACATGGTGACAGAATTCAGTAAGTTAGAACAGAGCTAGTGTGATCACTATCTTGGACTTGTTTAGCCAGTTGGCGATTAATCACATTCCTGGCACCCCATCCCTGGCTGGTTGTCTCAGTGTGTTCCGTGGGTCACGAGAGAATAGGGACATGTTAGCCTAATATCCTCCCCAACTCCCCAAAGACTCCAAATTCATATTGGAGAAGTGTGAAGAGACATGCCCAAGGGATAAGAGGGTTGGTGTCTCCCAGCCCCCTAGAGCCCAGTTTATGAGCTCTGTCACCATGGAACTTAACTTCAGTGTTATTGGGTCATGGTCAGCATGATTGCATCCAACTTGCGCTTTTGACTGTTGAACGTATATTCATATTGTGGGCCTCTGTTCCTATCTGCATAAGTGGGGCAGTGTGATTATTCCCCAGTCAGAGGTGAGGCTCCTTGTGGAGGTCACGCAGGTGTGCAGGCAGAGGCAGGGCTGGAACCCCTGGCTGTGACACCTCCACGTGGGCCAGGATTGTTGCTGTCACCTGAACTGTCAAAATACCCCTTCTTCTACCACTTGTCAACAGAGAGATGCAGTCACAAGAAGAGCATTTTTTCCTGCTCTACGAATAATTTCTTTTTACCTCTGAGTACAACCCCTGTAAATGATTAGCCTCTACAGGAATAGCAGGAGGGAGCCTTGTGCATGCATCGGCTGGATAACAGCCGGGGTGCCTGGTTGAGAGGCAGGGCTTAGTGAAAGGAAGAACCCTAGGAAATTTAAAGGGACCAAATCCAGGATTCGAATCAGTCAACAATTGTGCAAGTCTTACATCTGGTCAACGTCTCTCATGGGAAGGAGAGAAGTGGTTCTTACCAATGTGAGTGAAAATGATGGTCTGGGGTATGGGGATCCTCAGAAGGCATCTGTTCCTTTGCTCTGCCCAAATATGTATTGTTCTTTCTTATTAAGTAGGTTAGGAATTGGGCCCTGGGAGTAGAGTCACGCGCGTGACGGAAGGAGTCCCTGCCTTCACAGAGCTTCCCGTCCAATGCTGGGACAAGCCATTAGAGCTGAAACAGAAAGAAAGAAAGTGTATGAGAGCGGGAGGAGCAGGGCACACAGCCAGAACAGGTCAGCTAGTCTGGGGGAGGAAAGGAGGCATCAGGGAAGGCTGCCTGGAGAAAGGGACATTTAAACAGTGACCAAAAGGGTGAGTAAGAATTAGCCAGGTGAAGAGGAGGGGGAGATTTTCCTGACAAAAGGAACAGCATGTGTGAAGGCCTAGAGGCAAGAGGGACGTGCCATTTTCAGTGGACTGGGAGGTGTCTTGCATGACTGATGAGTAGAGTTAGGGAAAACATGAGATGAGGCAGGCACTGTTTAGAAAGCGTGTCAGATTCCAAGATGACTTAAGAGAGCAAGGTAAATCCTTTTTCTCCAAGGAACTCAGAAAACCAGAAAAACGAAAGCAAGTACTCAAGTACCAGAGGGAGAAGGGAAGGAATCCATAACGGAAAGGATATGGCATAGCGATATGGCAGAGAGCACACTGGTGCTGGAACGAAGCCTGGTTCAGAACCCAAGCACGACCACTTTTTAGAATGTGACCTTCAGAAGTCACTTAAATTCTCTGCACATCAGGAGAAGGAAGAGAAGGAAAGCAGGTGCCCATAGAGAACCTACTGTGCTCTTGAGCCTGCTGGAGGGAGAAGACACGGTGCTCTGTTTATTCATTTAATGGGAGAAGCACACCTACCTGACAGCGACATTATGAAACTTCAAGTCAAACATTGTGTAACAATAGCAGGCCTTCGACGAATGCCAGCTGAGTTGGACCATGTGCCTGGGGAACAAGGCAGGGGTGTGTTTCCAGGAACCAGGAAAGAGCCCAGTTGTTCAATGGGAACATGAGGTTGGAGAGGCAAACCCATGGATGCAAATAGGCTTCACCCTGGGTGCCCATGCCTGGCAATTGGTAGAGGCTCCCCAGCGTGCTATTTGAGGACTCTGATTTTCTGGACTCATCAGGAAGGATGATTATCAGTGTCTGCCATGGGTGCCAAATGGGATAATACTAGTACGCATGCCATTTCCAGTCTCAAAGCAAGATGACTTAATGCTGAACCCTTTACCTACAAACCCAGAATCTTTAATCTTGCTTGTCGTGGGCTGACCCTTCAGGGTGAAAGTTTTGGCAGGAAATGTCAGGTCCTAACAGAGAGTTCCTCAAGGGCCAGGGACTTTTTGCCTTCTTTCCCATGATGGGTTATTACCTCACAGACAGTGGTTCCCAGATTCAGGGGACACACACTGATCAGCCACCATTCAGTAGGTGCTAAAGCCAGTGCAGGGGAAATAAAGACGCAGGCTCTGCTGTGAGCAGCCGAGGCTCTGACCCTGGTCTCTACCTTCTTCCACAGCCCAGAGCAAGCCCCCACACGGGCCTCGCCGCCTGTGGCCACTGATGTCATAATCTTACTGATTTAGATTTTGAAAGAGGCCAACATCTCCTGTTATCCTTGACTTCCTTCCTTAAAAAGAGATAATGAGGAGTTACCCCCTGTATTTCCAAATGTTGGATATGTCATTTAGAATCAAAAGGATTTGGACGTTCCTACGCACACACACCCTCACATCCGCGTGCACCGGAAGCCGGGCTTCCAGCCCGGAGCCTCGGAAGGTGCCTCTGTGCCGTCCCTGCTGTTCCCGTGGCGACCAGAATCATTACTTCAAACACAGGGACCCAAGCTGCTCCCTCTCCCCAGCCTTGCCTGACGTGGGGGTGGAGCACCAATGAGGCAGCCGGGAATTTCTCTCCATGCTATTTTTGTATTGTTGGGAGGCCTATAAAGTCTTTGTTATCCCTGACTGGTTACGTAATTTTCAAAAGAAAAAGCAGAACACACACTGGCAGCTCCTGGAGTTGGCTCTTTGGGAAGGCGATAACCCCCAGGATCTGGTGGCCCTGTCCTAACTTCTTTCCTCCAGGCCTCAGAAACCTCTCCTGATAAGGGCAACAAGGAATAAGAGATTGCACTCCTGTTTCTCCCTCCGTGGCACTCCCCCCCAATGCATGGGCTCTAGGAAATGCAGGGCTTAGGAGGGAAACAAGCTAGTCCAGGTGGGTCACTGTCTCGCAAGGGTGGGTGAGTTTAACCTAACTGGGGTGTTAGACTCCCACACCCGAGGAGGATGCGTGCCTGTGACCTGGCGGGGGGACATTTTAATTCCAGACTAAGCAATACTTTTGACTTGCTGGGTTGGTGTGCCGGTGGCTGGTGTGTGCCGAGTTGTCCCAGGACCTCACTGGGAATGGAACTGGGCATGAAAGCAGCATAAGGATGGGAGACGCCTCCAGGGCCCGGTGTGATGGGGGGCAACACCGGGAGCAGCTGCCTGGCGCCTTTGTTTCCACAGAGAAAAGGGCGTGAGCAGGTCACTTCCTGTGAACGACGCCAGCCTGCTCACCTCCTGGGCTAGGTGAGCAGTACTTCGTTTCAAAAGCTGAAAGGTCAGGAATAGATGTTTCTCACAATTCCTGGGAGTCCCCCCGCTGCCTCCAAGACCCAGTTGGGTCTCCATGTTTAAAGCCAGAGTTTACAGAATGATTCCTGCCTCGGAAACGCTTCACTAGGGGAGGAAACGCCTTCCTGTCATTGTGCTCTTTTGGAGTAGTAAGACCCCTCTCAGACCCCTCACCCTCACTTCCCACCCACCCATGAGGAATTCAAAAGGATTTCTCTTCTCAGGGACACATTTTTAATTTGTCTTTCCATTTGGGTTATACTTTGTCATAACCAAAATGTTACTGCAAATGTGTTGTCTTTTCTTTGTAACTGGTATTTATTGAGCCCTTACTGTAAGCCAGACCCTGGGCTAGACCCCGGGGCTCCATCTATGACAAAAGGGAAGTAAGTCACCCACCCTCACCAAGGTTCTATCTGACTCTGGAACCTGATGAGGTCCCAGCCAAGTTAGCCCCAGGGCCCCACATCCAAGGAGGAGTTTTCAAGGTCTCCTCTCAACTTTGCCCCATCTCTCTCTTGGAAAGTTCAAGAACTACAGGTCCCAAGTCCCTTCTCTCTAATAGTTCTCTATTGCTGTATAACAATATAACCCAAAATTTAAAACAACAGTCATTGATTGATCTAACAGCTCAGCTTCTGTGCGCCAGGTCTCTGGGCGCAGCTTAGCAATCTCTGACTCAGGACCTCTTGTGACAGTTATCTCAGGGCTCAACTAGGGGGAAGAGCCACTTCCAAGCTCACTAACATGGCAGGTGGGCAGGCTCAACAGATCCGCTTTCAAGAACTTACGTGGGCCCCCTCACGCAGCTGCCTCATGACGTGGCACTGGCATCCCTGAGAGAGAGTGATCACCCACGATGTGAGCTGCAGTCTTTTTATAATCTAATCTCAGAAGTGATGTCCCAGTACTTTTGCCACATTCTAGACATTAAAAGTAAGTAAGTCCTGCAAACATTCCAGGGGAGAGGGGATTACCAAGGGCCTGAGAAATAGGATCATTGAGGTCCTCTCAGAAGCTCCCACATCCTCTAAGAACCTTCTCTGGTGGGTCTTTGTCCTGATTCCTACCACATTACATGTAGGTTAGCTCCTAAATATTCTTGCATTGTTTTTATAATTGTTGTTGTGGTTCCTCTCTCCCAATATGAATATAAGCTCCTTGAGATCAATAGCCATGTGTTTTACATCTGTTTATTTCCAACTTAGGCCAACCAGGTACCTAGCTAGTTGCTATCAGTTGGTTATATCAATTTAGCTTCAAGTAAAAAAAAGGTAAAAATATCTTCAACAGCAGGGCTTGGCTATCTCACTTGTTAAGAAAGCTGGAGATAGACAGTTCTAAGCTTCACTTAGCCGTGCTCATTTTATCAGTCCTGTCTGCCAACTCCAGTGTGCCGGTCTTTGCCCTCTGACTTGTCGCCACATGGTCTCAAGATGGCTGCTGCAGCACCAACACCACCACTTCCTCCCTCAACATCATCCAGAGGCAGGAAGTAGGATTTCTTCTTGCTTGGGGAGGAAAATTTTTCCCAGAGGCCCACCAGAGGGCTTATTTCCAGAACTGGGTCATATGAGCACCCTAAACTAATTTTTCCCAAAGAGGAATGAGGTTACTGCAACTGGTTTAGAATCATGGTCCTCAACAGGGATGCGTGTGGGAGATGCCATTCCCCTCTAGGACTGTGGAAATGTGAGAGGCTGTCGCAGAGGCCAAAGGGTGCTATTGGAATTTAGTGGGTGAGTGCCAGGGTTGCTAAACTTTCAGTGGTCCTGCAGAGAACAGTCCCCCTAATCAAATCATTTTCTGCTCAAATACCAATACTGTCCCCATTGAAAACTGCCAATTTAGACTAGTGGTTCTCAATTGGGGATGGTTTGTGCCTACCCCGCCCCCAAGGGGATTTTTGGAAATGTTTGGAGACATTTTTGGCTGTCACAACTCTGGGTTATTAGTATCTAGCAAGTACAGGTCAAGGATGCTCCTACACAGCTGACAATGCACAGCAGAGCTCCCCACACAAAGAACTACCTGGCCCAAATGTCAATAGTGCTGCGGCAGAGAAACCCTGGTTTGGACCAGTCTTAAGGCATCCCTGGGGTTGGGCTCAGCCGTGTGGTGGCTGAACCAGATCTGGGTTCTGTCATGAGGGAAGAGGGAGGAATGGCTCCTGGGCAGGTGACCAGCATGCCAGCCAGAGGGGGCGCTAGTTGGGACCTCTGCGAGCCAGCCGGCTGCGCGGGTGCTCAGCCCTCCTCTAGGACGGCCCTGCTGCGTGAGCTCCAGCATAGCTGAGGTGTAGAGTCGGAGACCAGGAGAAGGACTGGCTGGAAGATGGGGCTTACGGTTGCTTGATCTTGAGATTGTTTTCTCAGCTGTTAATCTCATCTCAATGTTCTAGGTCTCCGTTTCTCCTTCTGTAAAACGGACTCACTAACAGTGGTCTCCCCAGGGTTGAATGCAGGCTGAAAAGATGGCTGCCTCTTGCTTTAATTTGAGAACCGCCAGTGGTGTGCCTACCCCCAACTTTCCTTTCACTAGTTTGAAGAGTCACACTGGGCCTGTGTGGTTCACCGTGAGAATCACTCACCTGGTCTAAAATAACGTGTCACGATGATGAGATGCGTGGGCTTTGGAGTCAGACAGACCTGAGTTCAAATCCCAGATTCATCGCCTGCTAGTGGTGTGCCTTGGGGGCAAGTCCCTTCCCTCTGTGAGCTTCACCAGGTAGTATCACCCTCGTAGGGTGGTTGTGGGACCCAACTGAAATAATGTGGGAAAGCCCTTGGCACATGGTAAACTCTCAGTAAGCATGGTTACCCCATTGTCATCATCATCATCTTGATTGTCTTTCCAGAAGACTCTTAACATGCAGGTAGGGTTTGGGAGTGGGGGCTTATTAACCTACCATAGAATTGCAGAACTGGAAGGGTCCTTAGTCCAGATTAGCTAGCTGCTGGAAAGCAAAGAACGGGGCCCTGAGGGTGTGAAACCTACAGATGAGCTTTGCTAAGCCTGGGGAGGCAGCATGGGATAGTGTCACAGTGAGGGGCCACAGGAGGACTGAGACCAGGCGGGAGGAGACAGTTCATGACGAGCTAGGAAGGGGCCTGGTTACACCACACTTCAGTTCCTCCTTGTGAACAAGCTGTAGGATATTCACTGCACAATCTAGAGAAGGGGTCAGCAAAGTACAGCCATCCTGCTGCCTATTTTGTAAATAAAGTTTTATTGAAACACATCCATGCCCATTCATTTCGGTATGTCTATGGCTGCTTTTGTGCTGCAGTGACAGAGTTGAGTGGCTGTGGCGGAGACTGCAAAGCCTAAATTATTTACCCTCTGGCCCTTTATAGTAAGTTTGCTGACACCTCATCTGGAGGATTCCATTCTCATAGACTACAGTGATTAGGATCATGAGCTTTGATGTCAGACAGACCTGACTGTGGTGTGAATGGCACCTCCTAGAATTGTGCAGTGCGCAGCCTGTTCAACTGTAAACAGCTCTGCCTGAGAAGGCGTTCCTGCAAGTTTTGGGGTGTTTAGAATAGGGAAGAAAGCAGTGCCTGTGAAATGTCAGCACCTCGCTGGGGGCCATAGCTCTTGCTGAGAGCCAATAGCACGAGGCTCTGAGGAGGCAGGGACCTGGAGTCTAAATTTAGACTTTCCAAAGCAGATTTGTAAAACAGAGTCCCAGGAATCCCAGAAAGGCTCAGTTGGTACATGCCATCTCGGCTCTGGTTTGCCTCCACATGTAAAAAGGCTGAGTGAGTGAGAGAGCAGTTAATTGGCTTCAAATAAGATGTTGCCGGAGAATCAGTGTGAAATCAGGTGCAGAGATCAAGCTCCATTGTTAAGAATCCTGAGGGATAGATATTTCCACTCCTGTGCTTTATTACAGCTCTAACCAGGGAATCGAGAGCCTGTGCTGCCCTTGCAAGATTTACATGCCGCCTTCTTGCTGGGTGTCATTTGAGCTCAGCTGAACCAGTGACCTTTCCTTCTCACACAGTGAACAACGCTAACACCCTGGCCTTGAAATCACACCTGTGATTCCAACGAGCGCTGAGCCACCACCTGCACCTGCAGATTGGCTGTGCTTTGCCCTGAGAACTGCATCACTCCAAGAGCAGCCGTGTCCACCCCTCTGTCGGGAGGGGCACATCCAGAAGCCAGAAGCCCGAAGCCCCTCCCCAAGCCCACTGGGAGAGACCCAGGACCAACGGCCCGCGCCCTTTGGCGTGTTCCGCAAGAAGTGAGCCATTGGCCTGAGATTTCTTAGGCAGTGTTTCTTAATCAATCCAGCTGTGGAGAAAGGCAAAGCATTTACCCTAGGAATTAGAGGAAGTAGGGAAAGTAACTTAGAAAATGAGGAGGTTTAGAAGAGATGAGTAACAGTCAACTCCAACGGAAACAGGGAAATGGCCCTATGAGGGCTGTCTGGTTCGAGTGTCGAAATTCTAAGACAGGCAGCGCCCGAGTGGAAGATGATACTAAGAGGGCTGACATTCAGAAATGTTGGTCTGAGCTGGAGGAGCAGAGGCATCCTGAGCAAACTGCTTTAGAGTTTCAGGTATGCAGGGCAGGCCCACCCCGCCAGGAAACGCGGGCTGCACAGCTCCTCAGGTCCTTCTGTGCACAGTGATTTTCTAAGTGCTTACGTTGTGCCCAGGACTTGAGAAGCTTCAAGTCTACTGGGGAGATGGAATCATATAAAAAGTTAAACAGCCCAGTTATAGGGTATGATAAATGTCCCATAAAATCTGTACACAAATGCTACAGATTTGTGCCGCTGAGGCCTGGGGTGGCAGAGACGCCTCAGAGAGGAGTTCATCTGGATTTTGAATGAAGGGGCAGGGTCTCTACAAGTAGGGAGTGAGCAGGAGAGCATTTCAGGAACTGGGAAGGTGCAAAGAAACTGGGCAGGAATTACAGGCTGTTTTTCCTGGCCCCTGAGGAAGGCGGAATAGCTGGAGTTGAGCCTTCCCAAGCAGACAGGGCATCTGCCCATGAGACCGGGCAGTATGCTGGGGAGGCCACTGAGACACGGGAGAGAGTCTCCCCACTCTCTCCCCGTGAGACAGTTTTTAAAGTAAGTCAACCTCTTCTTAATTATTCACAGGTTCTCTGCGTTGCAGGTTATGTCGAGTAAGTCCTGCTCTCAGCTTAGGGCCCCATTCCCGGCTCTGTGCACAAGCCAGCAGGAGCTGGAAAAGGAGGAAGGCTTAGGCGTCCCTCCTCATGAAACAAGTGGCTGCCTCCCCTGCCTTTGGCCGCAGGAGCCAGAAGAGGAATGGACAGGGAACTGGGGTGGCTCCTTGGGGCCCCTGAGTGAGGTCTTCAGGTGGCCTTCATTAGCACCAGCCTGAGACCCTGGCTCAGGGGGTGCTCCCAGCACTGTCTCTAACTGGCAGGGTGTCCTCAGAATGAAGGATAATCATTTATTCATTCCTCAAGTGTTTATTGGCACCGTCTATGCTGAAGGTGCAAGCTGGTGCTCTCTGGGCCTCGGCATCCTCATCTGCGAAGTCACAGATTGAATGGGGATCAGTTTCTCAGTGGAGATGCTGTCAGCACTGGGGAGGGGGTCACTTGTTCACTAATGGGAATGCTCAGCAGACTTCAGCAAATCTGACCCTGCTGGCTAAAGACCAGCAGCGACTCCTAGTCAAGTGAGCCAGTTAAGGACCCCTGGACTTGACCTCTAAGACTGCTTCCTAATCTGAAATTCTGTAAGTCTAGGAGTATTTTGCTGCTGGCCCTAAAAAGACATGCCAGGTAGACCTGCTGAAGATTTGATGTAGTAGGTATGCCTTATGTAAGGACATTTTAGCAACAGCAACAATGGGTACCATCTATTGAGCAATTAAATGACCCTTGGCACATTTTTTTTTCCATTAGAAGTCTTTAGAGAGAATCTGCTTATTTACTAGTTCAGATCATCTGTGCCCTCTAAATTTGCCCTCTTAATTTCAGAGCATTGAGTTAACTGTTGTTTTGCTTCATTTATCATTCACAGATAGTAAAGTGTCCCTGCAGGAGGCTCTGCAGTCAGATGAGAGTTAAGCAGCAGCCCAGGCCAGAGCCCTCCTTTGAGTTGAATACAGCATGCTTTCTCTTTGTGTCTGTGCACTTTGTGAACCTAGAAAATCTGCCACTCTCTTAGAAGCTGTGGTATTGCCTTTACTTCAGCATTACTTCAAATTGATTCTGAATTTACATTCAGGTCTCTCTCCTCTCTTAGGTCTTTTACCTGTAATTTGAGTCAGCGTCCACCAGGTGGATGGTCAGACTTTGATCTGACCCACTGCTTTGTACTCAGCAAAAGGAGTACAGTGCACCAGCCAGTTCTGGGGGTAGTGCGAGGAAGTCTGTGCCCCATTTGGCTGGCAGAGCCCCTTTTCTTGTGGGTGGCAATATAGTTTCTTGTAATTTGGTATGCGTGCTTATGCTACCTATGTGGAAAGCAAGAGATACATTTGTAATTTAATCTCATTCCATGGCAAATTCTCTCTTAAAATATTCGAAACATTTGCAAAAGAAAGAGAAAAAGAAGCCCAAGTGGAAAAACCAGATTATTGATCCTGTATTTTCTGCCTGCAACTAGTTACTTTTTACTCCCACCCTTCCCAGTGAGTCCTGATGAGTGTTTGGAGAGCATAATGAATCAGTTTCACAAAGGTCAGAGCTGACGCTGCCCACCCACAGTTGGTGCGTGTGGTGCAGGCATTTACATAAAAGGCACACGGGTTGATGGTTTTATCAAATCAGTCCATCTTCGCTCTCTTTCAGGGGAGTGCTGTACACAGCAGGAAGGGTGGCTGGGCCGTGCAAAGCCCAGAATCCCCTGACCAAGCAGGCTTACAGCTGGCTGGTCAGATCGAATAACACTCGGGCTGGTTAATAAAAGACATACAAGTGGGAAGGCGTTGGAAGCCAGAGTGTGGGAAATTTACCCAAAGTTATTTCGTTGACAGGGAAGGAGACTCAGTCTGAAAGATGCCATGTTCTTCCAGCTTCTCTGGATCCAGCAGAACACAGTCTCATTCAAGGTGACATGGATGAGGTAGTGAGAGAGGATGCTGCCTATGTCTGAAACTTCCGAAGAATCCTGGCTGAGCTGCCCTTGGATTTGGGACTTCAGGTGCAGCTTGGCATAGAGCTCATGAGAAGTGCTTGGGTTTCTGCAGCTTTCTTCACCAATGCTCACTGGACTGGTTTAGGTTTCAGAATCTAGGGTGAGCTGGTCGAAAGGGGAGCTGAGCTGGGAGACCGAAGAAGGAAGCCCTTAGAAGCCTTCAGAATCTATTGAAACAGGGTCCCTTCATGCTGCTCGGAGCCCAGAGAAAGGCTGGCAAGCAGCTGGAGGCTGGGATACAGCCGAGCTCTGGACCATCTTAAGGTAAAAGAACAGTTTTGCAAACTGTATTTCAGCCAGAAGGAACCTCTTTTAACAAAGGATTTAAACGGGGAGAGTTTTGTGCCTTTTATTTTGAGGTCCATGATGATGGGAAACTCTCCATTCACCTGGATAATGATACTTGTTTTTCTTTCCAAGATGCTATATTTGAAAGAAGCATGAACTGTTCCAAGCGTCAAGGAGGAGTTGGTGGACAGCCCTCCCAATGCAGGTTAAGGAAACAGTCTGAGCTCCAGCTTCTGCAGCTCAGTGAGCATGGACATTTGCCACTCCTGTCTCCGGAGAGCCGGTGGCAGTGACCTCACTGGGAGAAAAAGCATCCCTCAGCTTTGGGACTCGGCAGAATGAGGTGTGTTGAGGCAGCCCCTAACTGGGATTTGGCCTTTGCTGACTGCCCTTTCATCACGCGGGCAGCCCCAGAAGCCTGAGCCAACAATGGCCGAGAAGGGCGAGTGCATCGCCAGCGTCTACGGGTATGACCTCGGCGGGCGCTTCGTCGACTTCCAACCCCTGGGCTTCGGCGTCAACGGGCTGGTGCTGTCGGCCGTGGACAGCAGGACCTGCCAGAAGGTGGCCGTGAAGAAGATCGCCCTGAGCGACGCCCGCAGCATGAAGCATGCGCTCCGGGAGATCAAGATCATCCGGCGCCTGGACCACGACAACATCGTGAAGGTGCACGAGGTGCTGGGGCCCAAGGGCACCGAGCTGCAGGGCGAGCTGTTCAAGTTCAGCGTGGCCTACATCGTCCAGGAGTACATGGAGACGGACCTGGCACGCCTGCTGGAGCAGGGCACGCTGACAGAGGAGCACGCCAAGCTCTTCATGTACCAGCTGCTCCGCGGCCTCAAGTACATCCACTCGGCCAACGTGCTGCACCGCGACCTGAAGCCCGCCAACATCTTCATCAGCACGGAGGACCTGGTGCTCAAGATTGGGGATTTCGGCTTGGCAAGAATCGTGGACCAGCACTATTCACACAAGGTATGTCTGGCTGGCGTGGCTGAAAGCGTGGGGGGTGGGGGGAGGAACTGGGGGTCCGTGGACTCCCACTGTGTTTGGGAGTAATCCTCGCTCCGTGGGAACCAGGTGGTCAGGGTCAACATTTGGGGGAGGCTGGAGAAAAATCACCAGCCTGAAAAGTGGCTGTTAGGGGGCGGTGTCTGGTTCTTCATCTTGCCTCGGCTATGTGGCCATTGCCAGAGACTCGGGGCTGTCTGAGTAGGGAGGGAGCTGGACTAGATGACCCCTAAGATTTCCTCCAGCTCTGAGCTCTGTGGCTTTAAAGTTGTGTAGTTGGTGAATTTGACTCCCTTGTAATTCCGTGCTATCTGCCGAGTCACCTCACCTCCCTACTGTCTGCTCAGGACTCCCTGGGAGGCCCAAGTTCACCTGGCCGCCGCCTCCTCCCATCAAAGCTTACCCATCCTCCATCCCATCTTCTCAGTCAGGGGAGAGTACACACAAAGGGTTAATCTATAAACTAACCCCCACTGTACAATATCCAGCTAATGGCTCAGCTCTCCCAGGTCCCACGATGCCGTGACTCCTCAATGTGATACTTAAGCTACTGGTGTCAGGATGGTACAATTCAGATCCCACCTGGTGCAGGCTGAATGCTCCTCCAGCCGCAGAGGTCAGCGCCCACCAGGGGACAGTGGTGAAGGCTCTGGCATTTGTTCTTAAGGCCCCATACTTCTTCTTAGCTGATCTACTGCTTTCTTCAGGAGTGCAAGGCTGCAAGCATTGGGCTCCCTCTCTCCTTCCCTCCCAGGTTTCTGCCACTTAAGGGGAGCCTCTGAGCACGCCTCAACCTAAGTACCCGTCACCAGGTGTCCCTCAACAGGGCTGGGGGCGGGGGAGTTTCCAGCCTCCTGCCAAGAGCTTTGGATCATGAATTTTTAAAATTGGCATGATAACATCCCCTGTAAACTATCAACCAAGGGGCTGGAGCAGGTCACAAAAGAGGAGAGTGGCCCTGACCTTGAGCAAGCTTCAGCTTCCCCTCCAGAGCCCCACTCCTGGCCTCTCTCACCACCCAGTTTGCCTGTGGCTGCAAGCATGGAGAAAGGCTGCTGCGGTGGGGGGGCAGCTGGGGGAGGGGATGCAGGGCTTCTTGTCTCCCCATTGCTGGCTGGAACTTGGGCTCCAGCCCAGATTTTAGATCCCCCAAATCAGCCTAGCTGTTTTTGGTTTTTTGATGCCACAAATTACTTACCTGTGTTAATCAGAGCTTTTCTTCTGCCCCTCCTCCAACAGCCAGGCCATCAGTCAAAACTGACAGCTGGCTCTGTGAACAGGAATGTCCATGGTAAAACAAACAAACCAAAAGCAGCGCAGTGCCCTCTGCATCTTCCTGAGGCTCTGCTGTTCCTACCTCCTCTCCCTTCCAAGGAGCGTTGACTCCAAACAATCCAATGAAAGGTTGAGACCCAAATCAGTTCCTATTTGATAAAAGGACTGGAGAATTCATGATAGTCTTGTTTCTGGGAACCACAAAACCTTCTGGCTTGGAATTGAATAAACCAGTATATTTGGAAACAGTAATAGGAACACCCTTGAGAGTTGCTGAGATTGAATGAAGTAATGGAGGGAAAGTGCTTAGACCATCGTGCTGTAAGACTTCAGAGAGGTCAGTGGAGAGGATTTGTTGCAGTGAAGACTGGTTGTAGTAACACAACTTAGGAGGTGCGTGGTGTAAGGAAGGGTTCCCTCTGATGGTGACCGTTTAGGAAGTGGCCAGTTACTCGCCTTCTGGGAGGCTCCTCCTTCTCATCTGTGACAGGGACGATAATTCATGGCCTGTCTGCTCCACTGGCTTGTGCGAAGAATCAGAATGGACTACAAATGTCCCTTGGAAAGCAGTAATGACACTCTGTTCATTTAATGAGCATTTGCTGAGCACACGGCCCAGGCCCAGTGCTGGGAGCTGTGGGGGGAGGGGGATACCCAGGCTCCCAGGACCCTAAATGGCTGTGCTTGTTATGCTGTTATTCAGAGGGGAAGGGGAAGCCACTTCTGTTTTCACAATGCAGAGAAATTTAAATGTTCTGAGTTACTCTGATTATGCTATCTTCAATAAAATCAGCCATAGGAGGTTAAAAAAAAATCACTGGAGCCAGCTAAGAGCCCAGTAGGTGTTCCCATCATCCCTGTCCCTCTGTGTTTGGCAGGCGCCACACGCCCCCACCCTGCTCCCTCCCTCATGTACTCTGCTTTTAGTTTCCTGCTCTCCCTTCCCTGAGTGATGATGAAAAGCCTTTATATTTGGTGCTTTCATTTATTCAATGTGCATTTAAATCAGTTCTCATTTAATCCTCATAATGCTGGGAGGCACTTCTGGCAAATGGTCCATTTTTAAATGGTGAGAAAGTCATTCCTCAAGCTTATGCCGCTGGCTGTAGCAGAGGACCTTCTCACACCGCACGGATGCTCTCCCCATGCGCCACCTCCTCCCTGGAGTCTCTCCAGATCCCCTGGGTGGAATGGATCTTGCCTTCCTCTGAATTCCCATGTTATTCCCCCATCCTGTTATCTGTATCTTCTGACACATTGTTCTCTTCTCTGTCCTGTTGGCACCTGTGCCTGTGCTTTTGTCCTCTCCTAGGCTGAGAATTCCTTGGGCTCGTTGGGGTCATCCTCTTATTCATCTTGGTTCCCCTGTGGAGTCTGATCACTGCTTGCGAGGTGGCCCTCGGTTTATTTTGTTGACAGTCTTGAACAGACGGAAGAATGGTCATTTGCCAGCCCAGGACAGACGGGAAGCTAGTTGGGTTCGCTGATTGCACGAGGTTAGAGGGTTTTGACTCTTAGAAAAGGAGCACGCAAGTCTTCCAGCTGGTGGCTCTGTCAGGGCAGTTGTGTTCCTGTGCTCTCCCCAGTGTGCTCAGAGGATGATGCGTGCATGAGACCCGCTCTGAACTTAATCCCTCCTAAGTGATGGCTCCTGGGCTCCCCTTGAAGAAGACTGTGCTCTCCGGGGCCATGCCTAGAACCTTTATGTGGGCTACGAAAAAGTCACTCCTTCCTCCAGGCGATTCAGCCAGGGCCAAGGGCAGGCTTTGAATCCAGCTGGGGCCCAGGTTCAGCCCTTTGGCCAAGCTTGCCCCACCCAGCAACGTGCAGCAGCCCGGTTCTCCCTCTCCTCATCCTGACTTTCTCGAGGTGGACAGTGAGTCTCCTTCGCCTCCACATCCACTTGTATCCAGCACTAGACCTCGCACAGGGTGGGTGGCCATTACGTTTGTTGAATGAAGGAAATGCCAAAGGAAATGGCCTTTTCTCTGAAAAGCAACTGGCAGCACTGGGGTTTCAGGTCTCAGTTAGGGCGCCTTCTGGGGTTTCAGGTCTCAGTTAGGGCGCCTTCTGGGTATGGTCAATCTAAATACCACCTCTAGGGGCCTTGGTCTTTGTGAGGTCCAGAGGGTGACCTGAGACCCCGTAGCCCACACCATCAGGGAGATAGGCAGTGGGTGGCAATGGTGGGATGCACGAAGGTTCTCTCTCAACAGAAGCGGTGTGGGAAACATTGGTCCATGTGTTTGTTATCAGCACTCACCTCCCTAATTGCATGACCTCGGGGAAGTCCTATTTCTTGGGTAACTTATTCCTAAAATAAGAGCTGTAAAAGGACCTTACAGTCATCTTGTCCATCCCTTTGTTTCACAGATGATAAAACTCAGGCCTAGAAAGGGGAAGAGTCCCATCCAGGTCACAGTGAGCAGCTGAGCCACTATTATTTTATCCATATCCACTATTCTTTTCTAAGCCTCAATTATTTTATCTGCCAAATGCAGATAGACATTCCCATTCTGCTTATGTAATAGGATTCTTGTTGGAGTCTAATGAACATGTGGATACCAGAGTGCTTTCTTATGTACAAAGGGCTACATCACCAGCAGAACTATTTGCCCAAAATAGATGCCATGGTGTGCCAGGCAGATGCCCAGAGACCAGTTTCCCCCCCCACCGAAATATGGAACCAACTCCTGGGATGATGGCCAGCGGGTGAAGCTGGTGGCCCTACTGAAGGGTGGCTTCCCAGCCAGTGGTCCTCCTCAGCAAGCCCCCTAATTAATTCTTTGCTATTTGTGTCTGAGGAGAGGCAGCTGAAGGATCAGAATGTGTTTTCTTTTGAATTTATCCTATTAGGAGGAGAATGATCTCAAAAGAGAAAAAGAAAAATCTTTGCTGAGGCCTGTGTAAATTCTAAGAAATGTCAGGAGCCCCAGGGAGAGGGTGCAGAGGGCCTGAGCGGCTCGCTGACGGCCTGATTAGCTGCAGGAACATGTCCCTTCAAGGGGAGAGAACTGACTTTCATCCTGCTAGAGCGTGCTTGCGGGGGGCTGCTAGGAGACTGCCTGCAGATCTGCCTTTCCTGGGGCAGTAGGCAGAAAATATCCAGGAAGGAAAGAAAGAGGAAGGGGCCTACTGGAATTTGGGCAGTCAAAGGCTCTTGTCTGGAGGATCATTCGAGCAAGTGTCAGCTTTCTGCTGGGCTGGCCTGCCTTTGCACCCTAAACCCTGGCTACCTCTGAGCCTTCAGCCTTCGCTGTTCTTCTGACCTCATTCACCATCAGAACACTCTCACACTTGGCCTCCACATCTCCTAGAATCACAGAATGGTCACGCTGAGGATTCCTGAAAAATCAGCAGGCCCAGGGATTTTCATAGTCTCGTCCTCAGACCAGCTGCAGCAGTGTCACCCGGAACCTGTTAAAATGCACGTTCTCAGGTCCCATCTCAAACCCTCTGAATCCAAAACCCTGGGGGTGGCACCCAGCAAGCTGTGGTTTAACAAGCTCTGCAGGTGATTCCAAGGCTCACTAAACTTCAAGAATCTCCCATGTGAAGAGACAGAACGGCTTGTCTGTAGGCAGAAAGCTGGTGCTCCTCATGTTTGGTTCTCAAACTTCAGCACAGTGGCTTGCTGAGAACTCCTGCCAGATGACATATGCATATTTGAAGCAAGTGCCCTAACCATAGGGGCAGCTAATGGTGGGGCCATCGGGCACTGAGACAGGGAGCAGAGGAGATTGTTTCAGGCAGGGTGACTTTGTAGGACCTCCATCACATCACGTTGGGAACTGCCAGTTCCACCTTTGCATGAGTTTGGCAGAAAGTTACAGAAACCAGGTACCTAAACCAAAAGGAGGATCGGTTCTGTTTAGGTTTGATTTTAACTATAGTTAGATGACATGGAACAATGATTTTGGAAAAACTTAACATTTTTCATTCTGGTGTAAACTACTTCACTAGATGCCATTTAAAGATAAAAACACTGGTTTCACAGTTCAGGAACACTGACAGTCTGATTGAGGGCTCCGCACATTCTATTGTTTGTTAACGCTTGTGGTTCAATTCACGGGGGCGGCAAGGAGGTATATGATGTTGAACTAATAAAGCCCACATAGGAAGGCCTCGCACAGAAGCTTTGGCCGGCTGGTGTGCCGCTCCCGTCTCCTGGCCACTCCGCCTTCTTTGGCAGCTTCTTGTCTGTAGGCCAGAATGGCCTTTCCCCCTTTCTCCTGGGCAGACACACAGAAAGCTCCCGTAAAGCACAAACTCCCCGGAAACTGAATCTCTGAAGAGGCACGCTCGTTTCTGTGGCTGACCTGGGCCTTTGAGAGAGTGGAGTGCCGTTTGGGAGCCCATGTGTTTATGTTTTAGATTTAGACGGTCTCCTCATGGCAGATGGCAAACCCCAAAGTGCAGGGAGTGGGGAAGGACTTGCCCAGGATCCCCAAATGGGACTGGGGTCCCCAGTCCCGGTGCTGAGAGGTGCCCAGCCATCTGCACAGACTGGGCTTTCACAAGAAAATGGGCTCACAGAAGGACAGCTTGATGAGGGCGCAGTGAGCAGGGAAGGCGGCGTTCTTCCTAAACCGCTAAGCACGTTATTCCAGATCAGTGGAGCTGAAAAGACTTATTTAAAAGCCTATGAAATAGCCCTTTTTAAAGGGAAATTATGACATGGGAGATTAGAACAGAGGTTATGCTGGAGAGTCAAGTGTCTCCCAACACTTAGATTTGGAAAGCTAATTTTGTTGGCTTTTAGTGCCTGTTTTAGTTTTCCGACTGCTAAAACAAATACCCTACAATGGGATGGCTTAATCAATGGGAATTCATTGGCTCGGTTTTGAGGCTCAGCGAAATTCAAAATCAAAGCATCAGCAAGGCGATGTTTTCTCCCAGAAGACTGTGGCGTTTGGGGGCTGCTGCCAGTGATCCTCGGTAGCTGGCTCCTCTGTCACATGGTAGTGTCTTCTTTCTCGTCTGGGTTGTGGTGACTTCCAGCTTCTGGCTGTTCCCCTGTAGATTTCTCTTCTGTGGCCTTCTCTCTAAGGGTCTAGGATTAAGACCCATCCTGATTGAGGTGGGCCACACCTTAACTGAAGTAACCTCATCAAAAGATCCTCTTGGCAATGGGTTCACACCCACAGGAATGGATTAAGATTAAGAACATGTTTTTCTGGGGTACATAGCTCCAAGCCAGCCCAGTGTCTTTCTTTCCCCTTTCTACTGCAGCCCCTTCCCCAGAGCAGGTCTTCACTCTGTTCCCTGGGCCTCCCAGGGTCCTCTTCTACCCCCTCCCAGAAGACCTCCACACCCAGCCCTCCCTTCCTGGGAAGCAACCCTACTAGCTCCAGGAGTAACATTATAAATCCTTAATAACTGGTATGATCCAGGCACAGACCATTCAGAAAGGGAGCCAGGCAGTCCTCCTGGTCACTGGGAGTTAACCCTTTAGTTGCTGGATCATGGGAAGGGTGGAGGATTTCTGGGAATTAGGCCAAGGTAATGAGGGAAGCAGCCAGGGGCTTGGCTAGTGGCTATTTACCAACCAAAGTAGAGGTATTTCATTATTCTAACATCTGGTCTAGCTGTCCCAGTGCAAACCAGCCAGACTTTGCTGCTGTCCTCCTCACATCAAAGGTTATCCTTCTGCACACAACTGTGGGCCTAGCTCTCCACTGGGGGTGAGCTGGTGATTGAATTGTGCCAAGGGATCAACAGCTCCCTCCGCAGAATCCCTTTTGGAACCAGCCTACTCATCCACCTGGAGCTCACCTCACAATTATAGCGACCACCTCCTATGGCAAGTTCCAAAGCTCCAGAAGAATTTCCAGAGACACAGGAAGTCAGCCTTCCTGCCAGGGATGCAGAAGAGGGACTAAAGAACTGCCTTTAGTATTTCTTCTAGTGCCAGCCTGCTGGTGAGAAATTCTCTCAGCTTTGTGGAGCTGAAAATGCCTTTATTTCACTTTGATTTTTAAAGTTTCTTTTACCTGGATATTACATTCTGAATTTATAATATTTTCTCTTTCAGCATTAAAAAAAATATCTTTTCTTTATTTTTTTTGTCCCCTGTTGTATCTAAAGAGAGGTTGCTCTTCATTCATATCATTGTTCCTCTGTAGGTAAGGTGTCTCTTTTTCCCCTGGTGGCTTTCAAGGTTTTAGCTTTAATATTCAACAGCTTGATGAGCCAAGGTGTGCTTTTCTTTACGTTTATCCTATTTGGGGTTCACCAACCTTCTTCGATATGTTGGTTGATTTTTTTTTCCACCAAATTTAGGACATTTTCAACTCCCCCCACCTCCCATTTTCTCTCTCTTCTTCTTCAGGACTCCAATTACATGTATGTTAGTCATCTTGATATTGTCCCAAAGATCTCTGTGGATCTGTGTATTTTTTTTTCAAATCCTTTTCTTGTCCTTTTTTTCTGAATGGGTAATTTCCATAATTTCTTCTGCCATCTCTAACTCGCTCCTAAGTGCATCCAGTGAATTTTTTTTTTTTTTTCCTTAAGGAGGTACTGGGGATTGAACCTGGGACCTCATATATGGGAAGCAGGCACTCAGCCACTTGAGCTACGTCCACTCCCTTCCAATGAATTTTTAATTTTGTATAATATACTTTTCAATACTCAAATTACCATTTGATTCTTTTTTGGAGTCTCCATTTGTATGCAGAGATTCCCCATCTCTTCATTAATTAAGACTACATTTTCCTTTAAGTCCTTGGACATACTTATAATAGCTGCTTTCAAGTCTTTGCTAATTCCAACATCTGGGACATCTCAGGGTCTGTTTTCTACTGACTACTTTCCTTGAATTTGGGTCACACTTTCCTGCTTCTTTACATTTCTAGTAATTTTAGGTTATATGCCAGACATTGCAGATGATATTCTGAAAGGGGTCTAAATTTAATGAGTTTTGGATTTTGTTCTGGCAGGCAGTTAATTTAATGATGGTTCTGTCAAGGCTTGGTTTTAGACTTTGTTAGGGTAGGTCTGGAGTAGAGCACTTTAGGGTGTGTTCCTTACTCCTAGGGCTTGGTCTTTCTGATGACTCAGCTTTTTACACTCAGGTTGGGCTAGAACTCCAATGTCTCCCAGCACTCTGCAGCCAATAGTGTCCCTTTCTGCTCTTAATCACAAAGTAGCTGCTCTCTGCTAGGCCCTACTGGAGTCTTACCCTGTGTATGTACAGCTCAGCACTCAACCAAATATCTGTGGGGAACCTCCACACAAAATTCAAGGCCCTAATCCTGGGAAGCTCCTTCCTTTCCAGTATCCTGCCCTGCAAGCTCCAGATTCTTCAGCAGCCTTCAACTTCAGCCTCTAATTCTGCCACTTGGTAGAACCACAGTGCTTTACTTGGCTCTACCTCCCTGTACTGTGGTTGGAAAATCAACCCAGATATAGTGCCAGGGTGAATGTGGGGTTCACCTCATGTGTTTCCTATTCGCTGGGATCTTGCACAACTGATTGCACAGTGCCTGAAAACATCTACTTTATACGTTTTGTCCAGTTTTATAGTTGCTTATTACAGAAGAGTAACTCCGGTACTAGTTGTTCCATCATGGCCAGAAGTGGTCGGCAATAACATTTAATGATGTATTGCCCTGTGCAGCTAATTATCTTTTAAGTGTGTACTGTAAATGCCTCCTAATGTTTCCCAACTAGATTGTACTTTGAAGGAAGTGTTGATGGTTTACTCATCTCTGCGTCCCCTGCAGCATTAGAGTCTGAGACTCAAAAGAATTTGTTTAATGAAATGTTGATTACATGGGAATAGGTGGAAGAGCCTAGGGATGTGTTGGATAAGGTGCTCCTACTTCACTTTGTACCTGAGAACTCCCTCTCAGATGTATCTTCAGTCTTGGTGGCAAGAGTCCCAAACTTCACTGCCTGCTTCAGTTTTTCCCCATGAGTGCTTCCAAGTTGTAAATGTCTCAAAAACATAACACTGGCTTTGCTATAGGCAGATATTCCTGATTTTATGCTGAAGAAGGGTGAATAGGAAATTGAATCAAATCCTTTTTAATTTTCACTGAAAGGTGGCTTCCTTATTTGGCCTTTGCTGTGGTAGCCTGTTGAGAAGGCAGTGGTATAGAAATAGAAGGTTGAAGGAGTGAGTGTCATAGTGTTATGATTATCTCTACGTTCAAGGCCGCCTTCTCCATCAGTACCACCTGTCTTTAGGCTGGGAGAGACCAGCACCTCTCTCCAGCTTCATTTGCTCTCACCCACCCACTTGGTGTTGCAACCTTGCTGACTTGTCATCATTCCCTGGAATGTATCATTCTCTCTGACAGCTCTGGTCCCACACACTGTTCCCTTTGCTCCCACATAAATTTCTACTTACTCCTGAAACCCTGCTCAAATGCTCCACCTCTGTGATGCTTCACACAGCTGTCCAGAGAAGAGTTCATCTCACCTTCCTCTGGGTGCCCAAAGCTCTTCTCCCCACACTATATTGATTATCTAATTATATGTCTTTTCCCCTATAGATCCAGTGGGGCCCTTAAGGACAGAGAATGCAACTCATTCACCTCTGTCTTCCTGGCAAAGTATCTGACCCAAACACATACTCATTAAATGATTATTGACTAATGAAGAAGCCAAGTTCCTACCTTTCCACTGGATCAAGGGTGGTCCTCAAGAGTCTCCCAGGATAAAGCATAATTTCTCTTTCTTGCAGCAGCTTTCAGATATTTGAAGTCACCTATCATGTCCCTCTAAATCTCTACAGACTAGAATACCTTTTTTTACACAATAATATTCAGATACTGTTTTAAGTGCTGACAGAGAGGGGTTAACCTACTTAATCCTCATAACAATTAAATATAGCACTGTTGTTGTCCCACTTCACAGATAGAAGACACTGAGGCATAGAGATTAACTTGTCCATGGTCACCCAGCTAGTAAATGGCAGAGTTGGGTCTCAAGCCCAGCTGTGGCTTCAGAGGGCATGCCTTTTAAAAGCCACCAAGCTATGTGATTTCACCAGCACAGAGTCAGTGGGAGTGTGGCATCACTGCTCAGTAGATAACACCCCATTAATGCTACCAATATATATATATATTTTGGCAACTATGTCACCCTGTTGGCTCATAATGAGTTTGTAGCCAACTAAAAATAAAATGGCACTCTCTGCTTTATATGATTGATTTATTTAGCCCAAATCCAGGACTTTACCCCTATCCCTGATAGAATTCATCTTGTTGGCTTCAGGCAAATATTCCAACCCGATGAGATCTTTTTGGATCTTTGTTTTGTCACATAATCTCATAATCTTACTCTTAACAGTTTCATCATTTATAAACCTGTTTTCTGGGACTTTACCAACATGTGTAATGAGATTAAACCTCCAGGGTGGCATTCACCCCTAAACTAGCATTTTGGGGTTTAGTTGTCCAACCAGTTATGGATTTACATAATTGTATAATTGCCTGACCTATGTTTCTTCATCATCCACAAAGGTATCCTAAGAGATTTAGCTAAATGTCTTATTGAGATCCAGGTACACTTTCTATAGAATCCTCTCATTCTACTTTACTACAACAATTTTAAACTTATCCTAAAGTTAAAAAAAAAAAAAGCCAAATTTAAACTCCATGATCAGCTGTCGCACTTGAATTCCTAGTTACACATAGTTACACATAGTTACACAGAACACAGACGCTGGCAATCACCACCATTTTGCTTACAGAAAATGTGATATATAAAAGTCTAAACAAAATCGTGTTGCAGGTTAGCGAGTGGTTAAATAAACCGTGGTTCATCCACCAAATAGAATGTTATACAACTATTTTAAACAGTGTTTTTGAAGAATTGACAATAACACAGAAAAATTTTATGTAATAATGATACGCTTAAAAAGCAAGATACAAAATCATATAGATGATATGACTATAATAGTTTAAAACAAGGAGAAAAGAACATGTTGGAAAATGCATGCCCTTTTCCCCTGTATTAGTTAGCCAAAGGGGTGCTAATGCAAAACGCCAGAAAGCTGTTGGCTTTTATAAAGGGTATTTATTTGGGGTGGAAGCTGACAGTTACCAGGCCACAAAACGTAAGTTATATCCCTCACCAAAGTCTATTGCCACATGTTGAAGCAAAATGGCTGCTGATGTCTGTGAGGGTTCAGGCTTCCTGGGTTTCTTTCTTCCTGGGGCTTGCTTTTCTCCCGGCTCAGCTCCTCTGTTGGCTCCACAAGTCCAGCTGTAGACTATCAAGCGAACGAACGGCTTGTTTCTCTTCCCGGGGCCTTTTCTCTTTCCTCACGACCAAGCCCCTCTGTGTGCTTAGTACCCGGGGCTCCAGCTCAAGACTTCAACATCAAAAAAACTCCAACTCTGTCCTTTGCCATGTCTTTTATCTGTGAGTCCCCACCCACCAAGGGGCGGGGACTCAACACCTTACTGACGTGGCCCAATCAAAGCCCTAATCATAATTTAATCAATTAAAAGTGATATCTCTGACAGACCAGTTTACAAACATAATCCAATATCTATTTTTGGAATTTATAAACAATGTCAAACTGCTACACCCCCTTCTTTCTATTTTTCGCTAATTCCCCAAAATGTGCATAATAAACGTGCATTGTTTTTATAACAGTAACCTTTTCAGGTGGAGAGGCATAGGTAGTTTGCTGCAAGAGTAAGTTTACCAAGAGCACATTTGTTGCAAAAAGTGGTGACCTTGAATTACTCAGTTACTGAGGGGAAGGTCAGGTACAACATGGTCTGGCCCGGGAGTGAGTGTACATTGACCGTCAACCATGCTCTGCTCTGCAGTGTCAGTTGTGTCCCATGTGTAAGCCTCACCTCCCTACTCAGGGTGACAGCCCTGCCTGGCTGCTGCCCCCTGGAAAGCAAGATGACACTTCTCAGAGGCGGAGCGGGCAGATGCTGGCTGGTACCCTGTGATGCTGAGCAAGTTGCATCCCTGGCCTTGGGCTGGCTCTGTTCCCTCCTGATAATAGATTCTACTTCATAGTGCAGAGTGAGGAGTGAATGAAACAAAGCGTGTGAAACACTTAGCATGGTGGGCAGATTGGAAGCACCCTAAATATTAGCTATTTTTTACTGTGATTAATAATCATTGAAGGAGGTTTCTGTGTTTCCCAGATACCTGAGTTCCACCACTATGAGTAAATTTTATTGGGGCCATTAACCATGCTTTAGTTCCTCTTTTAAGATGCTCCTGAAGAGTGGAAGCAAGTCAGAAGGCTTGTATTTGAACAAACTTGTGAAAATGCATTGTGAGGAAGCACTGGGCTTGGGAGAATATGCTTGACAGGAAAGGGAAGCAAAAGAGGGAGGCACCCTAAGTTTGACTCTTGCAACTTGGCCAAAGGCTGCCTCTGGTACTGAGATTTAATATGAGGGGCGACGTTCAAAATATTTAATGACCGTGAAGCCTTGGGACCGACCAATCAGAATGGATACCATCCTGGTGTCCACCATCCCTCACCCTACAAAGGTGAGCAGGCCGCGCCTTCCCACAGGTCTCGTTTAGGGCACCACCAGGGACCTTTCTATCCAGACGGACCCGCAGCCTGCTGAGGCACACTCGGTTTGGGGAAGACTGCTCTCGGCGCCCAGCTGCCCTGATACTCTTGTGCCTGCCTGCCTTCTCTTCTCTTCCCTGAGCCCAGGTTGGCCCTGCACTCACCATCACACACCTGACAAGGTCCCCGTGTCTTGCTGGGTGTAGTCAGTGGGATAAGGGGAGACATTCCTTGCTCTGACTACTGCCCCATGCTGGCCCCTCCTGTGGTTCCTGGATGACCTGGCCAATAGGTTTCAGGTTTTCTGGGGTGAGGGGTTTCCAGGGTCCAGTCATGGAGATTTTCCCTGCAGTATCTTCTCCAGAGAACTACTACCGGCAGAAACCATACATCCTCCCCAGCCGTGAGCTCATAAGGCGAGTGTGATCTGTAGGATTCACTTGCCTGAGGTCTTGGAGGAGATTTTTTCCCATTTTCCATCCTTGAACCATTATGGAATGAGGATCAGACTTCTCTGTGAGGGAGAACAAGCCTGGGAGCAGACAGTGACCCTAAACCTGGCCTGGCTTGGTTTCATAGGCCTGAGGAATCACAGGGCATCAAGGTGGTTTTCGGGCACCCACCAGCCTTCTCAAGGACTGAGCTGCGGGTCTGTTTTTGTGTGGGCCTTTTGTCTTAGCTCTGTTCTCTGGCCACCACCTGCCTCCTAACCCTGGCTCCAACCAATATGCAAATGACATGTGGATCAGAAGCCATTGAGAGAGCATGCACAGCCCATGGCTCCTGTAGTTGGGAAATCAATATCATCATATTTATTTTCAAAGCAGAGCACATTTCTACCCTGATATATTTCCTGTAATTTGCCATCGTGCACCCTGGGGACTTCTTTCCCACCCATAACTGCATCCTTGTTCCACCTCCTGCAGGAGGCAGGTCAGGTTAATTGTCCTTACTTGACAGGTGAGCACTAGGAAGCCCAGTGGGGTTAAGGAGTTCAGTTAAGGCCCCACTGCTAATGAGAGGCAGAGCTGGGAACAGACCTGCCTCCAGGGACCTGAAGCAGCAACTGATGCAACTGGGCTTGGCCCCAGAACTCCAAAACTCCCCTGGCCCCTGCTGTGATGACAAGAGGGAGGAGAGTCATGAAATGGGGGAGAGGGAGGCACTTGCTTCTGCTTTCCCCACGAGGAAACTTGGAGAACAGAGCAGTTCTGTGACCTTCCCTGGGCCCACAGTGAGCAGAGGTGGAACCAGGACAGGAAGTTATAATCCCGGGTCCTGGGCCCTTCCTTCTCTCTGTGATTCCCCACATAGTCTCCAAGGCTTCCCGCAGTGCTCCTGCCTCTCCCTGCCCCTCCTGCTGGCCTCCCACAACATCCCCACAGTGCTCCCTCCTAGCTCTGCCCACTGGAAACTTACTGAGGCTGTGGCCAGTTTCTTAGGCACAGAGTCTCTCTAAGGGACCCAGAGCTCAATGCCCCAGCTTGCTGCTGGTTGGAAAGAGGCTGCCAACTGGAATATTCCTTTCAGTAGAACGGTGGTTTATATTTGCCTTTAAACTCTTTTGTAAAAATAGCTTTATTGAGATATAATTAACACACCATGCAATCCACCCATTTAAAGTGTACAATCGATCAATTTTAATACATTCAAAGCTGTACATCCATATCACAGGCAATTTTAGAACATTTTCATTGCTCCAGAAAGAAACCCTGCTACCCTTTGTCCTCACTCCTAAAAGTCCCCCATCTTCCCCAATCCTAGGCAACCACTAATCCACTTTAAATCTCTCTAAATTTGTCTATTCTAGACATTTCATATAAATGAAATCATACAATATATGGTCCTTTGTGTCTGGCTTCTTTCACTCACCATAATGTTTTCAAAGTTCATCCATGCTGAGGCAGGTATCACTACATCATTACTTTCTATGGCTGAATAATATTCCATTGTATGTATATGCCACAATTTGTTTATCCATTCATCTCTTGATGGACATTTGGGCTGTCTCCCCCTTTTGGCTGTTATGCATAATGCTGCTATCTATGCACATTCATGTACATGTTTTTGTGTGGGCATACGTTTTCATTTCACTTGGGTATATAAATACTTAGTAGAATTGCTCAGTCATATGGTACTGTTTGAAGAACTGCCAGACTATTTTCCAGAGTGGCTGCTGCACCATTTTACATTCCCATCAGCAATGTATGAGATTTCAATTTTTCTATATCTTCTCTAGTACTTGTTATTTCCTGTTTTTTGTTTTTTGTTTTTTTTTTCAGTCTAGCCATCCTAGTGGGTGTGAAGTAGCATCTCACTGTGGTTTTGATTTGCTTTTTCCTAATGATTAATCATGTTGAGCAGCTTTTCGAGTGCTTATTGGCCATTTGCACATTTTCTTTGGAGAACTGTCTATACAGATCTTTTGCCCATTTTAAATTGGACTATTTGTCATTTTTATTATTGAATTATAATAGTTCTTTATATATTCTAGATATAAGTTCCTTGTCCGATATATGATTTACAAATTTTTTTTCTAATTCTGTCGGTTGTCTTTTTACCTTTTTGATAGGTGTCCTTAGAAACACAAAAAGGTTTTAATTTTGATGATATTCAGTTTTTTTTTTGTCTTTTTGTTACATGTAGTTTTGTTGTCATATCTAAGGAACCACTGCCTAATCCAAGGTCATGAAGAGTCATGCCTATGATTTCTTCTAAGCATTTTATAGTTTTAGCTCTTACAGTTAGCTCTTTGATCCATTTTTACTTCATTTTTGTATATGGTATGAGCTTTATCCTTTTGTTTATGGATAAGTAGTTGCCTGAGCACCATTTGTTGAAAATACTATTTCCCCTTACCTACCCACCCCCAAGTGAATTGTCTTAGTTTCCTTGTCAAATAGCAGTTGACCATAAGTGTGAGGGCTTATTTCTATACTCCATTCTAGTCCATTGATCTATATGTCTTTCCTTATATTGGTATCACACTGTCTTAATTATTACAGCTTTCTAGTAAGTTCTGAAATTGGAAAGTGTGAGTCCTCCAACTTTGTTCTTTTTCAAGATTGTTTTGTCTATTTGGGGTCCCTTCTATTGCCGTATAAATTTTAGGATCAGCTTGCCAGTTTCTGCAAAGAAGTTTAACTAGGATATTGATGGAGATTGCATTGAATCTATAGAGCCTTTAAACTTTTGAACTTGATGAGTCAAATCCACATCTAGTATTGGAAGCTGCTCTTGAAATTTCACATAATTATAAGCTCCCATATCCCAAATGGCTGGGGCAGTGTGGTGAGTGGTCTGGATAACTGTGAATTATGGTTAACTCAAAGTTACCTGGGTATGGTAACAAATCCTGAAGAATCAGAATACTACTCACTTAATATTAGAATGTACTCAAGTAGAATGGGGTCTGTTTTTGCTTACTGAAAAACATGTTAGACCCTCAGAGCTATTAATGATCACCATCCTAGGCTGAAATGTGGACAATCAAATACTGGAAGTTTCCTTTTTGAACCCTGTTATAAGCTATTTCTTTCCCATCTGTCTTCTTTTATTTGTATAAAGCAATGGTTCCCAAACTTCAGTGTTCATCAGAATCACCTGGAAAGGCTAGCTCAGTTTACTTCTAATCTGCCCTGAGAGACAGGAAATAAATGAAATGAGCCCTAAAATCATTTGAACTTACTGCCTTGAGAGAATTTCAGGCAGCAGAGTCTGACTCACTCTGTGAGTTGATGGCACAGAACTGAGAGTTCGAGGAAACCAAGGCAGCTAGAGTTTTCAGGACAGAGTGCTGGAGAGTAAAAAAGCAGCTTAGAGAGAAAACTCCAGAGTTTTGCAAAGTATCACTGAATATTCAGCACTGCACTAATCATTGCATGAGTGTGGAAAAAAAAAAACATCTGGACCAAGCAAAGAGCCATTCAAAACAATATAAGGAAGCAGTACCTGGAGCTTATGCAGGGTTGGGAGTAGTGCCTGTCCCACCAGCCAGACTAGAAAAACTCAGAGTTCAGTGGGCATTGAGTAGGGTACTCAGAAAGGTCTTGCCTCAGTAGTAGGGGACAATTAGCATTAAACTAAACACAGCTTTTGTCCCACTTAACAAAAGCAAAACCTGAAAGGATCAAACTATTCCCAAGTAACTTCACTGCATTTCAGAACAAAGCTAAATATTTATAGGAAAATAGAAATGTCCAGTACCCAATAAGGCAAAACTCAAATTGATTACCAGACATGCAAAGAAACAGGAAAATGTGACCTATAATGAGGAAAATCAATCACCTGAAACTGACCCAGAACCTATGTTAGAATTAGCAGACAAGGACATTAAAACAGTTATTATATCTATATTCCATATATTCAAAACATGAAGTAGAAATATGATGGAGACAAAAAAGATACAAATACACCCAACAGGCATATATAGAACACTCAACAACCAAACAATTGCAGAACTCATTCTTCTCAAGTGCACATGGATCATTCTCTGTGTAAGGTCACAAACAAGTCTCCATAAATTTTGAAAGATTGAAATCATAGAGTCTCTGAACACAATAGAATGAAGCTGGAAATCAATAGCAGAAGGAAAACTGGAAAATTCACAACTATGTGAAAATTAAATAACACACTTTTAAAAAACCAATGGGTTAAAGAATAAATCACAAGGGAAATTAGAAAATAATTAGAAACAAATGAAAATGAAAACACAACATTCCCAAACTTATGGGACACAGTAAAGGCAGTACTTATTGGGAAATTTATAACTGTAAATACCAACATTAAAAAAGAAGAAAGACATCAAATCAATAACCTCACCTCACACCTTGAGGAACTAGTAAAAAAGGAGCAAAGTAAACCCAAAGTTAGCAGAAGGAAGGAAATAAAGATCAGAGTGGAGAGAAATGAAACAGAGAATAGAAAAACAATAGAACCCATGAAACCAAAACTTGGCTCTTTGAGAAGATCAATAAAATTGACAAACCCTTAGCTAGACTGACAAAGAAGAAAGAAAGAAGATGCAAATAACTAAAATTAGAAATGAAAGCGGGGACATTACTACTTACCTTACAAAAATCAAAAGTATTAGAATGTAAAGCAATTGCAGGGTCTTGTCAAAGACTGGAAGAAAGCCTTGGTTCCAGCCCTGCCGCCCACGTATGACTTGCAACCTTGAGCAAGTCACCCCACCCCATGAGGCCCAGTGTCCGTACTGTCAATTGAAAGAACGTGGGCCTGCATCCCACATGTGGCTCTGGGGAAAGAGAACAGTGTTAAAAGATGGAAACCCAGAGAAAACACATTAAAATACGTGAACACGCAATGTACGTGCAAGGAGGTACTGTGGCTTGTAAAACCAGGCCTGAGACTTATCAAGACAGTCAAGGACTTCTCCCAACATCTTCCCCTGAAAGTGGTTTCAGGACAAAGACCCCAATTTCCAGATGCAAGGCTGTGTGAAATCAAATCAGTCTTCATTTCTGAACTTCTGGTCTTTGTCCTAATCCTCAGCCTTCCCAGGGGAGGCCAGTTGTGTTCACTTCACCCTCTCCCACGATACCCTGTGTTTGGAGGAGACGTCAGCTTTAAAGACTCTCATCTTCTCCAGAGTGGGAAGCACATAATGACCCTCAAGCACTTCCAGCCCTCCAGGAGCCTCCTGCTGTTTCAGTGACATATGTCTGCTGCCTTCACAGCAAGTCCTGCAGGGGGGACCAGCATGTTCCATGCTTGATGAGTTTTTGGATGAGATAGTGGCATGCAGCAAGTAGCAGAAATATCAATTAACAAGGACTCTCAATTAACCAGAGCTGCTTGGTTCTCAAAGACATAGAATATGAGACCCAGGTAAAAACTCAGCTCATCTAACAGAGAGACCCAGAGACCTGGAGTGATCGCAGAGTCTGCATTTGGCTTCAAGAAGTAAAACAAAGGACAACAAAACAAAATTCATCAGGGATTTCTTTGCTCTTTGGTTTTTGTTGTAACTTCCAAATTAATTCCTAGCATGAACATTCTGTAGACCAAGCTACCCTTTGTTCTCTACAACCTCCCGAGCTTTCCACACATCTACCTATGGCCTTGCACCATAGTGAACTAAAATTCAGAAAGGCCAGGAAGCTAAAGAACTCATTCAGTCATCAGCAATTAAATTCTGTTCCTCGGGCACCAGGCACTAAGGCAGGAAACTGAATAAGGACATTTTAGAAAGATTTCCAACAACAGGGGTTGAAACAAAAAGGTTTTTCTGCTTAACCTTCATTTAGCCAGAACACCAGACCACGCCTTAAACTGCACTGAAGCTTTGTCCACACTATATTCTTTGCAACATTCTGCTTCCTTTTTGAACAATGAATTTTCTTCTCAGATGTGGCTCCTTATTTAAGCAAACCAAACATCCTCAGTGCAGTACTTTGTCGGATAGCTAAGTAAGGGGGTGTTGGGTCACATTAGGAAACTCACCACTCATCTTGCTAATGCAGTTCCTGTGCGTTCGCTTTAGGCCTGCACACTTTAAGCTTGCACACTTTAAGCTTGCACACTTTAAGCTTGCACACTTTAAGCCAGTGGAGGTTTCCTTCCATGGGGGGGAGGGGGGATGTCTACCCTGTGAAATGAAGTGAGGCGCTTCCAAAATCTATGACAGTTATTACCTGCTTGGCCTTCCATGAAAGATGTACTGGTTCTGTCTACTTGACTTTGGTGATTCAAGGAGAGGGGAGCAGTGTTTGGACAGAGGCTGCAGGCTCCGCGCAGTGAGACAAGGAGGCAGGGCAGGACACATCTGAGGTCACCTGAGAGACCTCCACCCCAAACTTTAGTCTTCTCCACAAAGCCCAGTCCAGGCAGCCAAGGGGGGGGCAGTCGCTGATCTGTGTGGGGACCGTGACTGCCCCCTAAGTGTGTCATCAAGCTATATCTCCTTTTATTTACACCTACATACATATATATACACCTATATATATACACGTACATGCACACACATACATATACATAGTTACATGTATTTATGGAGATATAATTCACATACCTTACAATTTGGCCATTTAAAGTATGCAATTCAATGGTTTTTAGTATATTCACAGAGTTGTGCACCATTACCACAGTCACTTTTAGGACATTTTCTTCATCCAATAAAGAAACCTCACATCCTTTAACAGTTACTCCCAGTTTCCTCCCTAATTCCCCCAGCCCCAGGCAATAGCTAATCTAATTTCTCTAGAGATCTACCTATTCTGGACATTTCATATACGTGAAATCATACATGTGGCCTTTTGTGTCTGGCTTCTTTCATGTAACATAATGTTTTCGAGGTTCATCCATGTTGGAGCACGTTCAGTACTTCATTCCTTTTTATTTCTGAATAATATTCTGTTGTGTGGATCTACGGCATCTTGTTTATCCATTCATCAGTTAGTAAACAGTTGGATTGTTTCCACTTTTAGGCTGTTATGAATAATGCCTGGGAGACTATTCCTGTAAAAGCTTTTGTGTGGACATTTTCCATTTCTCTTGAAGATACACTTGGGTGTGGGCAGCTATATTCCTTTCAGTCCATGAAGCCGCCTTGTGGAATGCCTTGCTGCAGTGCACTGCATTTCTCCTCTAATAACCCTGTTAATAAACTACCAGCACCTAAAGGGCACACGACAAATATCAACTGATTGAAAATCAAAGGCATGAGGTTAAAAGAAAAGGGTGACCGTAATCTGCTAAGACTTTGTCTTCCTGAATTCAAAACAGCTTATGAGAGTGGCTGCTTTACCTTCTGGTGCCCACAAAGGGTTCATTTCATTTAACATATGTACACACGCACTGCGCTGCTGGGTGGGATCCAGTGGTGTGCAAAAGCAGACATGGCCCCTGCCCTCCTCGAGCTCACAGGCTACTGAGGGAGACCAAGAAGCAGTGCCTGCTTCAAGTGGTGGTCAGGGAAGGCCTCCCTGGAGAGGAGACATTTGAGCCTAGACCTGAAGGGCACAAAGGAGTCCCCAGGGCAGGAGGAGGGAAATGTCCCAGGCAGCAGGAACAGTGGAAGCACAGCCTGGGGGTGGGAAGAGGGTGGTGTCTTGGTGGAACTACAGCAGGCCAGTGTGGCTGCTGGGCCCAGTGCGGAGAGACAGGCAGAGGCCTTACTAAGGAATTTAGTTTTAATCCAAATGCTGTGGAAGCCTTTGGAGGTTCCTGAGAAGGCAGTGTCATGATACAGTTTCCATTCATCAAGCCCAGGTTCTGTAGGTCACAAAAACCACCTTCTGCCCCTCGCTTCCTGTCAGCCTTCCGCTATCCTAGGTTTTTCACTCTTGACATTTGGGGCCAGATCATTCTTTGTTGTGGGGGCTGTCCTGTGCACTCTAGGTTGCTAAGCAGCATCCCTGGCCCTAACCTACGAGATGCCAGTAGTACCCACCCCCATTGAGACAACAACGAACTCCTCCAGGCATTGCCACCGTATCCCCTGGGGAGCAAAATCCAACAGAGCTCACCCTTTTCATGGATTTTCTATGGTAAAATTTAAATCCCAGGCTGACCTCTTCTTGCCACCCAGCAAGTTCTGCCTGACTCTTCTGCACTTACAGCGCCCACAGTAGATATCTGCTTAGCTTAGCAAATATGTTTGGAGCATCCACTCTGTACGAGTCACGGCGGTGGACGCTGTAACCTTCCCTGCGTCTCTCAGGAAGAGCAGTCTCTGGGGCAAACAGGTAGGACTAGCAGAGCTCAGTATGTCCTGGGCCGTGCCCCTGCTCACGCACAGTCGAGAGGGACGACTGCTGTCACTGGAACACGCTCAGCTGCTTCATCGGGGAGGTATTAGTGGGGAGAATAGAGGCAGGGACAAGTTCCAGGAGCCCCATGGGTGCTGGGTTTTCACTTTGGCCCAGTAGGTCCTGGCGCCACCTGCTGTCAGCCAGGCTCGAGGTGGGTGCTGGGGAAACATGGCTGACCCATTCCCTGCCCTGAGGGTCAAGGCCATCAGGATTCTGCTGAGAGTTGACCAATGGACAGTTGGGCAGCTGCTGCCCACCCAGCCCTGTGCTCACACTTCTGTGGAGTATAACGAAATGTAATGACTGAGTCCCTGCCCTTGAGAGGCTAGTATAGGAAAAGCTCTGGGATAGCAAGACTTAACAGAATGAAAGAGAAATTGTATAAAATCTTTTCTGAGAAACCTGATCGCTGAGGCGATCAGGGAGAATTTCCTGCAGGAGGTAGGAGCCAGCACAGCCTTGAAGGGCAGATAGAATTTGGATGTACTGTGTAGATGGAGGAGAGCTTTCCAGACACAGAGGGCCTCATAAGCTCCCACAGACTGAAAATGCCTGGCTTCCAGACCTTTCTCTGAGGGCCCTACGAGCAGCATGTTTGTCACTAGAAACCTGAGGTCAGAAAAGAAATGCTAGTCGTCATTGCTGGGAAAGCAGACATGGACTGAGCTCTCACAAAAGTATCTGCCCAGCTTCTGACCCTTCCATACAGGTGAAGGGAGGGAATAAAGAGGCTCCATTTAGAATTCCAAGATGGGAGGAAAAATATGAGACTGAATTCTACTGGTGAAAGACCATCTATCCCTTCCATGACTCATGGAGCAAGGGTGGTTTGCACGAAGCTGCCATGTCACCCAGAATGCTGACTTCCTGTGTATGGATGTTCCACTTCATAGGGACAATGGATGTTTTAGGGAATGAGACTAAACATAGTCATAGAATGTTAGAGTTGACAGAACTGCACAGATCTCCTGGGTTTCCCTCATGGACCTCTAGGTTAAATACATAAGCTTAATAAAGGCTCTGATAAGTCCTGCAATAAATAGACTTGTTTAACTTTATCTCAGAGTTCTCCAAATTTATTTGGCATGAAACCTACTCACCAAGTAACACCTAATAATAACACTTTGGAGGCACTGATCTAGCCCAACCTCTTGTTGTAAATGGTGCTTTACAAATTAATATCATAGGCCCTGAAATCTGGTTTTCCCTTCTTGGGAAGGGATCCTTGAGGTCCAGTGTTAGAGCTTTGGGTTCACTTCTGGGCAGTGTAGGATAAGGGGCAGGAGATGAGCAGGCAGGAAGAGGAGAGTGGTGCCTGGCCAGCTCTCTTGCACCTGAGCTAGAACCCCAGGGCTGGCTCTTCTGCCGCAGACAGAGCTCCTTTCACCAGCCTCAGCTCTTTAAGATCACTAAACTGACTTTTTCCTGCAGCAGCTCTAACCTTACTCTTATAAATAGTAGAAAAGGAAAATGGTTGTTCAACCCCCTATTTTAAAGTGGCACTTTCAGGCTGAGCTTTCACATTTCTAACCCACGCCTACTTTATAGACCCAGGTGTGAGTTTATATGCAAACAATACCCATTTCCTTCTCGGAAGAGGATTTTGCTACTAACAACAGCTTGACATAGTGAATTAATGTAGCCTGAAATATTTTAGAGGCCTCATATAGAGAACAAAACATTTGAAACCAAATTTAAAGAGCTTTGAACAGAGATTTTTAAAGAACAAAAGGAGTCTGTTCTGTGCAAACATTAAAAAGAATGAGGAGGCTGTTTGTAGACTAATATTACAAGTTGTCCGTGATAGATTAAGCCAAGGAAGCAGGTGAAGGTAAAGTATAATAGAATGATTTCAAAGAAATGTATGTGTGCTTACTTGGAGAGAGGGAAGGAAAAAAAAAGGAATTACGCTAAATTGTGATTCCCTTTAGGGAACAGGGTTGAGGCTATCTCTAGAATAGAGGAATGACTTCTATCTTAAAGATTACTATAATTACTGAATTTTTAAAAATGAAGGTGTACCAGCATAAAGAAGAATTTGAAATTTTAAAAAGAAACATAACAAATTGTGAGGATGAAAGGTACAATAGTAGAAATTAAAGATATACTAGAACAACAATAACAATGACAAAAGTAAAAACAAAAAATAAAAATACACTAGAATGTGGATATGATAGTGGTTTGTTTTTTGTTGTTTTGAGTAATGAAAATGCTCTAATATTGACTGAAGTGATGAATGTAAAACTCTGTGATTATACAAAATGCCATTGATTATACACTTTAAATTATTTTGTTTATGAACAAAAAAAATTAGGGTAGGTTGGGGAAAAAAATACAACAAATATAAGATTTGGACTTATATGTAGTTAGTAGTAATACTTTGATGATGCTCTGTATTAGCCAAAGGGGGCTGATGCAGAGTACCAGAAATCCATTGGCTTTTATAAAGGGTATTTATTTGGAGTAAACGCTTACAGTCCCAAGGCCCTAAAGAGTCCAACTCAAAGCTACTTTCTCACCAAAATCATTTGCAACGTGTTGAGGCAAGATGGCAGGCGATCTCTGCCGGGTCTCTCAGGGCTTCCTATATCAGTCTCTGGCATATGGCTCGTTTCTTTCTGAGCCTTCTCAACTGGTCAGCTGCTCTATTCTCTTCAGTTGCAAACTATCAGGCAAATGGCTCATCTCTCCCTGGGCCCCAGGATCAAATATGACAGAGCTCTCTCCACTTCCATATGTCTTCTTGAGTGAGAGTCTGTTTATATAGGCCCACCAAGGAGGCAGGGACTCAATCTGAGTCATGGCCTACTGACATGGTCGAATCAAAGTCCTAATCTTAGCAGGTAATTTAATCAAGACATGTCAGCTGAATCTAATGCATTCAAAGGGTATCACACCTAGAGGAACAGATTTGTTTGCAAACACAATCTTTTCTCTTTTGGTGATTCAAAAATAATCTCAAACTGCCAGATGCTCTTTCATAATTTGTTATAAATGTTTCATAACAATGCAAGGTATTTGTGGTGGAGTGATGTATGGGAGCCCTGTATGATGTTATACATATTTGTTTTGTAAGTTCACAACTTTTACTATACACTTATTGTTTATGTATGTTCATGTATGAATGATATACTTCAATAAATTGTTTTTAAAATGAAAAAAAAAATACACTAGAGTCATACAGCGGATGGTTTGAATAGGCAGAAGAAGGAAATGTCAAACTAGAAGACAGGACAATTGTAATCATGCAGTCAGAAGAACAGAAAGAGAAAAGAACAGAAAAAATTGAGCCGTGTCTCAGGAATATTAGTGACAGCATGAAGCATACAAACATATGCATCATGGGTATCCCAGAATGAGAAGAGAAAGGAAAAAGGACAGAAAGAATAGTTAAGGAAATAATGTCCAAAAATGTCCAAACTCTTATGAAAGACATACATGTCCAAGAAGCACAACATGTTCCAAACAGAATAAACCCTAATATACCTACTCTGAAACACAAACAAATCAGAATGTCAAAAGCCAAAGATAAAGGAGAATTCTGAAAGCAAAAGGGAGCAATTAGTCACATATAAGAGATCCTCAATAAGATTTAGTGCTGCTTTCTCATCAGAAACCATGGACGCGAGAAGGCAGTGGTATGATATATTTAAGATACTGAAAGAGAAACCTGCTAGCCTAAAAATTCTTTATCTGGCAAAACTGTCCTTCAAAAATGAGGGAGAGTTTAAAATACACACGGACAAACTGGGAGAGTTTGTCAACAAAAGACCTGCCCTACAAGAATTACTAAAGGGAGTTCTGTAGGTTGAAAGGAAAAGACAGGAGAGAGTGGCTTGAAGTAGTATGAAGAAATGAAAATCTTCAATAAAGATAACTAAAAGGGTAAATGTAAACCTAATAGTACTGTATCTATAATCTATAACTGTACTCTTTAATTCTTATAAGAGTCAGAATACAATTGAACAAGAAAAAGTCATATTTCCTGATAAAGGACATGCAAAATATAAAGAGGTAATGTAGGGCAAAAACATAAAGAGAGGAAACAGAAGGATATGGGAGCAGAGGACATGTATGCTGTTGAAGGTAAGTTGGTATCTTTTCAAATTAGTAGGTTAGAGATGTAGGTGGTGTAATATAAACCCCAGGGTAACCACAAAGGAAGTATTTTAAAAATATACAGAAACAAATATGAGAAAAGGATCTGTCAGATACACCACAAAAGAGCAACTATACAAGAAAAGGATGTTTCAATAATGGAAAAGACAGGCAAAAAAAAAAAAAAAGTGATAAAATGTGATAGATAAAAACCAAACTGAAGTACCACCTTTACTATAATAACACCAAATATTAATGGATTAAACTACCTATTAAAAGACAAAGATTGTCAGAATGGATAAAAAAGCATGATCCATCGATACGTTGTTTACAAGAGACTCACCTTAGACCCAAAAACACAAATAGGTTGAAAGTGAAAGGATGGAAAAAGATATTCCATGCAAATACTAACCAAAAAAGAGCTGGGGTAGCTATACTAATATCAGGCAAAATAGACTTTAAGTTAAAAGCTGTTATAAGAGACAAAGAAGGACACTATATAGTAATAAAAGGGGCAATCCACCAAGAAGAAATAACAATCAAAAATATTTATGAAAAAAAAAAGTATGCACCTAACCACTGTACCCCAAATATACAGGAGGCAAACACTGAAAAACTGAAGGAAGAAATAGATACCTCTATAATAATAGTTGTAGACTTCAATACACCACTCTCATAAATAGATAGAATATCTAGACAGAAGATCATATTATTCTTGAATAATATGATAAATGAAATAGACTGACAGACATATACAGAACATTGCACCCCAAAACAGCAGGATATACATTCTTCTCAAGTACACATAGATCATTCTGTGGGATAGACCATGTGTTGGGTCACAAAACAAGTCTCAATAAATTTTAAAAGATTGAAATTATACGTGCCATCTTCGCTGACGATAATGGAATGAAGCTGAAAATCAGGAACAGGCAGAGAACAAGAAAATCCACAAATATATGGAAGTTAACACTCTCATAAACAATCAGTAGATCAAAGAAGAAATACAAGGGAAATCAGTAAATATATTGAGACAAATGAAAACAAGAACACAACATATCAAAACTTACATGAGGCATCAAAGGCAGTGCATTAAATGCTTACATTTAAAAGAAAAAAGAGCTAAAATCAGAAAGAAGGAAAGAAATAAAGATTAGAGCAGAAATAATCATGGGCAGGTTCGTAAACTTCTCTGTAGCTCAGTTTCCTCGCCTGTAAATGGAACCAGTATATTTGTTTCTGTCTCAGAGGATTGTTAGGGTGGCTAAATGAGCAGATACTTGTGCAGTGCTTAGAACACCTGGCACACTGTAAGCTCTGGATAAGTGTTAAGTTATTGTTACAAGGTAAATCGGTGCATATTAATAGTCAAGATTGTTGTTGCACAATATTGGAAAATCTTTTTGAAGTTCAAATATGCCCCAGAAAATGGTTTCCAGAGGACACTGGTTAGCTTGGTAGTTATAAGCAAATTATTTTCAGTGGTAATTGATTTTTCTATTGGCAGGAATTGTCTATTTCAATGTAATCAGTGGTTTTTTTTGTTAGATAGTATAATGACTTATTCTAGAATTGAGTTTGTTGGTAAATGTGAGTCAGCTAGAAAAACAAAATATTTGAGGGAAAAAATGAATATGTACCACTTTTGCAATTAAAAAATAAAATCTAAATCTAAAGAGAAAAATTAAGGTGCCTATTAGTCTTTAGTTTGTCTTGCAAGACAACAAAATGAAGTTTCCAGAAATGAACCAGTCAGGAGGGCAAGGTATGTCACAGGAAGCATGGGAGACCTGAGAGGTAGGGAAGGAGCAAGAGTTTGGCTTGACTATATTTCTAAGGAAAGGATTCATGGTCAGTTGAAATTCAACATTTTTTTTTTTTGCTTTTTTTGATGAAAGAAAAAGATTATGAAGGTCTGTGCCATTCAACTTAAATACTAGGACATATTTTTTGTAAAATCCTAGTCTGTGTAAGTATATCCAGAATTTCCTACGCAGTTGCATTGTAACTTAAATGACCATGTGAGTAAAATAACTCAAGAAAGGCACAGTTTTCCAAAACATCAAGTCAGGGCATATAGAAAAGAAACATTTAGTCTGGAGAATTCCCTGGCAAAATAGGTTTTATCCCAGATTTTACCTGAAGGTTTCCAGCAGGCTCTGGCCTAGGCTTAGTGAACAGAGAGGCTCCCGTAGTTTGTCAAGAGAGTTGGGGTGTCTGGAGCCAGGACTGGGTTTAGACAAAACTGTGAAGTGGTAGAGTCTGTCTTTGCAGCCTGCTTTCTCCCCGCCCTGCACCCCTTTCCCTACAGTTTGCTGTGTCTCTTCCTTCTCCCAAAACCCTCTATCCATCTTTAAAAGGGAGCTAGTGTCAGTCATTTACACTTTAAGATTCATTTTAACCCAGATGATGTTTACAATTTAAGTTTTACTTTTGATAGAGAAAAGGAAGACTGAGCCTGAGGGAAAGAAATGTTCAGGCATCAGCTGGCAGGTGGGATTATTTTTTGAGCCACCTTCCTGTTGCCCCGGATCGTCCTTTTGCCTTGGAGTCTGGCTAGTGCCTGCCTGGCACCTAGGTATTAGGCATTCTCACCTGGAGCTTTGAGGCAAGGCCTCACCCGTCCAGAGGGGCTTCCTCCGCTCCTTTGGGGGAATCTGCCCTTGTCTACTGAGCACAGTGTTCCCCCAGTGCTAGAGCAGCCAAGGGTGAGAGTTGTAAAGAATATGATTTTTGCTATTTAAAAAATCAAAATAGACATTGTGGGAAGAAAATCAGACCTTTACTGAACTTCCTTACACTTTCTTTATGGTCTGTATTGGTGTGATTTGAACTATGTACAGGAGAAGGGCACCATAATAATGTCTGTGCTAAGGCTCTCTAAAGGCCTCTTGTTGCCCCCATGGACCCATTATGGGGAATCCAGTAGATGAAGTGGGGCCATGAGGAGGGATGAGGCTCATATACCTGAGACACAAGAGAAAGGTAGGTGACGGTACCGCGGGGTGCTGAGTCCTGCAGTCCAATCAATAGGGTCATAAGGAGCAAATCGCATGGGCTTCCCTGGGGAGACACAAAAGTCACAGTAGCCTCAGCAGAACCTGCAGATCAGAGAGAACCTTCTTTGGCAGCACTTGCCCTGAAGGTCTATGTGGCTCCAATCCAGGTTATCTTCTGGATCCAAAGAACTTCCTCGTCAGTCGGCTGAGAGCCAAAGTGGCCAGCATCAGCTGGTGTGATCTGTGTTGCCCATAACACAGCCTGAGAAATCAGGTGCAATTAACAGCCCTTTTAAGCAGCATAACTTGTTTACATGGATTGTAAATGAGAACCTGTCTAATTAGGGTAATTATACACATAGACCCAGATGGTGGGAGGCAGCGTACACCAACGCTAGCTGACGGCAGTGGGGATGAGGTTCTGGGCACATGCAGGGAGCCTGCCTGGTGTAGGGCCCCTTGGACAGGCATGAAGGAGACACATGGCACTTGTGCCCTCAGGGATGAGAAAGAGGGAAGTGGGTGTGAAAGCAGCAGTGAAGGGAGCCTGGTTCTTACAGGGTGTTCCTAGAGGAGCTGGGCAGGTATGAGACATGCAGATTCTCAGGCTCTACCTCAGACCTACTAAATCAGAAACTCTGGGGCAGGCCCAGCAAACTGTGGTTCCACAAGCCTTCCAGGTGATTCTGATTTGTGTTTGAGAACTGTTGATATAGACTGTAGAGCATAGTATAGCTGTTCAAAAAAGACCTGGGTTTATTCACAGCTTCAACACGTAACTACCTGAGTCACCTCATCTTTTCTAAGCTTTACTTTACTCCTCTGTAAAGTAGGAATAAAAACACCTCGCCGGCAGGGGTAGCATGTGGACACCACAGGGTGGGAGCTCATCTGCTTTGTTCACTGCTTGTCCCGGCACCCAGAAGAGTACCTGGAGCATAGTAGAAGCTCAGAAGATAACCGCTGTATTAAAACTGAATGGGGCTATTGTGACGTACTAAGCGAGACTCTTTCTGTAAAGTATTAACACAGTGCTCCACGGGCGAGTAGCAAGCACTTAGTCCTCACCGCTGTTGTTGATGATGACGACGGTGACGAGCACAAGTTCCTCTCCTGCAGAATGAACGACTTGAGCTAAAAGACTATGATGTCCCCTTTAGAGGAGGAGGCCGAAGGTCAGATCCACAGCCTCTGAGGTTTCTAACCTGCCAGAGTATCTAAATGGGGAAGGGAAAGGGGGCAAGCCAGCAGTTGGTTGAATAAAAACATATGTTTCTCAGTTAAATGTACTGGACACATATAAATTTTTTTTTTGAGTCAATATGTTACACAATATATTTAGTTCATAGTAACACAATCATACAGTATTTGTCCTTTTCTGTCTAGCTTGCTTCGCTCAACATAATGTCCTCCAGGTTCATCCATGTTGTCATATGCTTTATGACTTCATTTCTTCTTACAGCTGCATAATATTCCATCGTGTGAATAGACCACAGTTTGTTTATCCATTCGTCTGTTGATGGACACCTGGGTTGTTTCCAACTTTTGGTCAATTATCTTTCAAAGACTGAATCTTTAGTCCTCTCTGTGAAAAAACTATTGTCATAGAAGAGGTGGCCCAAGGCTATGCAGCAAATTCATGTAGGTAAAAAAAGTAAGAGGTTTGCCAAGGAGTTTATTAGTAAAAATGTTATTTTTATGACTTTTGTGATGCTTGTACTATTTGCCAGCTTTCTGTAATTTGCAATATGCTGCAGTTACTTTCCAATTCAAAATAAATACTCATCTTCATACCTAATTTTGAGTTCATAATTCTGTATTGTTTTAGAGGCTCCCACCCCTGGTTCCATCTCTGGTCCTCTTTCTGTTTCTTGCCGCATCCTCCGTCGCTCACCCGGTGTTGACTGCCCATGGTTTAATGATCATCTTGGTGGTCAGACCAGCAAACTCACTGCCCTGAGCTGGATTGTAAGCCTCCTGAGGACAGTCCCCCGACGCCTTCAGAACACCCCACACAGAGCCAGGCCCCCGGAAACGTAATAAATGCCTGCTAACAGAGGCTCTGAAGTGAGACCATAACCCAATAAAGCGCTGAGCCTGACCTCAAGGTTGGCCCCAGCCCATAAAGCCTGGTTACTGTACTGTAGCATCGAGATAATATTGGTTATAAATCCACACACTCCACCCCTGAGGGAGCCCCTGGATTTCAGAGGGCTGGACTTGAACCTAGAGGCTGCCTTTAACCTGTGATTGTAACACAGCAAACAAACTTCAAAAACAATTTCCTCTTGACGGGTGGGCAACGCCTGAAGTAGCAGCATGGTCATATCGGTCACTCCTTTAGCTTAAGGTTTTTACTCCACTCATTCAGAAATCTTAAGTGAGTGCCTGCTGTGTACTGCGTACACAGACAGCCCTAAAACAGCTGGTCCCTGCCTCTGGGGTGCTCCCCTACCAGAAAGTTGTGAATTTTGTGACAAAGGGACCCAGGATGCCATGTGAACACAAAGGCTTGCCAGCTAACCCAGGCAGAGGGCCCTGCAATAATTTCCTCAGATATAAAATGGAAGAACAGATCTATCTTACGGGGTTGTCCTGAAGTCAGCAGAGCTGATGTTGGGGAGTGGGTGCTCAACAAATGTTAGATTCCTCCCCCTCTAACATGATCTCAGTTATTTCTACCTTGGTGTTAAGGAGGGATCTGAGAGGAAGGTTTCCTAGGTGGGAGGAGAGAGGTGAGAGTCCTGCCTTCTTTGGGGGTCAGGAATGGGGCAGAGGAAGGGGAACCTGGGAGCTTCCACACAGCCACCTGGCCCACCCCCTCGCCTCACTCTGGCCTCTGCTCAGAGAGGCCTTCGCGGACCACCTTCCCACCCACCCCATCACTCTCTGTCCCCTTACCTTGCTTTGTTTTTCTTCCGAGCACTCATCACCATGGGACATGTGATCCATTTGTGTGGTCAGCTGTCTTTCCTGCTGAAATGTAAGCTCCGTGACTACAGCGACTGTGTTTTGTTCACTCGTGGGATTGCATCTCAGCTCTGCCGGTCATTAGCTAATTTGACCTTGTTCAAGCTATTAACCTCTGTATACCTTTTTCATAGGGTCATTTTGATAATTAAATGCACTGAAACATAAAGCAGCACTTGGCACACTGCCTGGCAGACAGTAAATTCTTAATAACTGTGAGCTATTGTTATTATCTGTGATTTCCAAGTACATTTTTTTTACTTCTCATGGGCCAGCCCTCTGGGGAAGGCCTCTGGCTACTCAAGGATTCATCTCAAAAACCATCTTGAGTAGAGCTAGAAAGAAGCCTGCACTAACTGGGATCAGTGAAAACACTGCTTACCCTTCCAGAGGTGAACTAAAGATCTCTAGGACACAGGCTTTCAAATGTGGCTACACCCTGGAATTACCCAAGGAGTTTTAAAAATTACTGGCGCCTAGTTCCCACTCTCAGAGACTCTGATGTAATTGGTAGGACGGGTGGCCTGGGCATCAGGACTTTTGAAAATTCCTCAGAACTGCTGCTCCAGGGTGCCACCAGATTTCCCCTTGAAAGCCAGTGAGACAAATGTCTATTTAGGGCCTGATAAGTTAATGCATCTTCCTAAAAGGAGCCATTTGCTCACAGACCAGCCCATTAAAAACTAATCCCCTTGGCCCAGCATGGCTCCTCACTTACAGATTGCTGTTGACTGTGACACAGCAGCCTGCGTGGCTGATGTCCACAGAGGAGCAGCACCGACGGATGAGGGCGCTCAAGGCAGAAGCCGCTGAGCCAAGCCTCCCCTCTGCCCACCGCTCTAACCAGTCCAGCAACTGGTGCTGGCCTTAGAGCTGCTGACCCTGGGGCATCTCTGAACCCACAAGCCATTTGGCCACGGCTTTGAACTGTACATGGTTTCAGAATTCATGATTTGCACCCTGCAAGGATACTATTGAAAAATTTTATTTGGGACGACGAGCTCTAGCTGAATTAGAAGACAACCACATTTCAACAAAATGCTTTTAAAAAAAAAAAAAAAAAGCCCAATTCTATTGCTCCCACTTTCCTGTTGTTTAAATGAAAGGGGAAGGGACCACAGGGGTCTGGGGAATCCAGCAAGGGTCTAGAGGACCCTAAATGGGCTTTGCTTTGATTTCAGTGGAAACTGGGAAGAGATGGTAAATTTCCCCGCATGGAATCCCCTGGAGCGTGGAGTGGGGAAGGGGCATCCCTGAGAAAGGGGGCCAGCTGATCAGCATTCAGTGCATTTGGAGTTAGAGAAAACTCAGGGAGGCTGATCTGACCATCCTCTCCTCACCCATGCGTATCTGACTGCACACACAGCATGTGCCAAGATGGCTCACCAAGGCTTGCGGTGTGAGTTGAGCCTTTCAGATGGTGTGTTCTCTCCCTCAGCGGGAGAGATTCCCTGCTGCATATTTCATGGAAATGAGTTGAATAGAATGAGTTTGGAGTCAACAATAAGAAAGGCTATTTGGCTGTGGTGTTATTCCTTCTCTAAAAGGCTTCTGACATGCCTGAAACCTATTTTGGCTCAAATAAGAATTACTTACACCTTCAGAGAGAAAAGGCTGGAGAGAGAGGTCATATATTTCTGCTTAAACTGAACCTCTGGGAGGGTATTATTTTTCTAAATGCCCTTTTAATGAGTGTCTCTAAAAAAAGGAATTAACCTCTAGTACCAGTCAGGCTGCTGCCGGGTTTGAGAAATCTGCCTGGCCTATTAGCAAATCAAACCATAAATTCTTAGGACAAGCCAGGCTGTTAGGATCATATAGGACCTCACTGGTCAGTGCGGTCCCCTGATCACTGTGTTCTACTGATGAAATGGAATCCGCATTTAATCAAGCAAGACCTGTGGGTGATCGGCGTGTGCGTCAAAGTTTGAGAAGCCTGCTCTAGGGAGTCCACCTGGCAGGTGGGTGTTGGCAGGTCTTTCCAGGAGATTGTCCATTCTGAGCTTGGACACCTCTGCTTCTCTGAAGATCCCCCCTTGGACAGCCCTGTTGGCTTCAGAGGTCTTGCTCTTGTGAGAGGTAGTAGAGGGAAGCGTGTGTGGCTCAATGGATAGAGCTCCCGTTTACCATATGGGAGGCCCCAGGTTCGCTTCCCGGGGCCTCCTTGTGAGGGCAGACCGCCGGCTCCCGCTGCGCGGTGGGCTGATACAGCAAGACCTCACAGCAGGGAGCGGGTGTGGCTCAATGGATAGAGCCCCCGTTTACCATGTGTGAGGCCCCGGGTTCGCTTCCCGAGGCCTCCTTGTGAGAGCAGGCCAGCCCGCGCGGCATGGTGGGCTGATGCAGCAGGACCTCACAGCAAGGGGGAGATAAGCAGACACAGAAAAAACACACAGCGAATGGACACAGTAAAACACAAGCAGCAAGGGGGGGGATAAATAAATAAATAAATAAATCTTTTAAAAAAAAAAGAGAGAGAGGTAGTAGAGTCCAATGCTCAGATCAAAGGTGCGACCTCTGCACAGCCTGGGGTGGAATCCTGTGTGACCAAGGACATGCCACTTACCCTCTTTGTGCCTCAGTTCCCTCACTGCTAAATGAGGATAACAAGAGGCCCTATCTCATGGGGTTGTTGTGAGGATACAGTGAGTTCATCAATATAAGGCAGTTAGAACAGTTTTAGGCGCTCAGTACATGGCAGAATTTCTGTCTCTCGCAGATCGGCCCTCTTCTGTCCCCAGAGCCTCGCCCCTCTTCCAAAGCACGGCCTTGTGGATGTCTAAAGGCAGCTCTCTGCTCTCCTCCATCCAGCTGAAAGCGCCCAGTCTTTCCCATTTCTTGTGTGACATGGCTTTGACTTCCCTGCACAATACTCCAGGGGGTCTCCGCAGTACCCCTGCAACAGCCCTCATTGACTCCCTAAGGCTAAAAGCTACTTCTCCATAGCCTGACTTCTTTTTGGCCTGGTCTACTTGCTTCTGGATCAGACAGGGGTGCACATCTGCATTCCTACCCTCTTCCAAGGAAGCGTACCCAGGGGCCTTCTCCAGGCCCTCCTCGCCCCTTGATCCCACACTCCACAGAGAGCAGCATCATTGCTGCTTGCGCTGCGTGGGGGCCTCTCGGGGCTGGGAATGAAGGGAGTGCAGAGCCTGCAGCCGCCTGGGCCCACGAATGCCCGCGTACTGGTGGGTGCCTACCAGAGGCAAGGGCCTGCCTGCGGCTGATGGGATCCCCACCCGGCAATCTCCCAGCTCCCAGCTGGGGTTCTCAGACTGGGAGGGCCATGAG
>JAQZBX010008580.1:0-47800 GCA_029593785.1 Cabassous unicinctus | reverse complement strand
TGGGCATTTGGGCTACTTCCTCATGTAACTTACTTGTGCCTTCAGGGCCTGCTTAAGCCTTATCTTGTATATACCACTTCCATTTTTTTGTGTTGCTGTGCATGCCCAACTTTATGGTTTGGTGGGTCAGACAATATCCAGCTCATGATAGGTAACTCAGGTCTCATGGTAACTTGATGGCCCATGGTTAAGCATTCAGTCTCTACTAAGGCCCAGTAGCAGGCCAAAAGCTGTTTCTCAAAAGGAGAGTAGTTATCTGCAGAGGATGGCAGAGCTTTGCTCCAAAATCCTAAGGGTCTGCGTTGTGACTCTCCTATAGTGGCCTGCCAAAGGCTCCACACAGCATCTCTATTTGCCACTGAAACTTCCAGCACCATTGGATCTGCTGGGTCATATGGCCCAAGTGGTAGTGCAGCTTGCACAGCAGCCTGGACCTCTTGCAGAGCCCCCTCTTGTCCAGTCCCCAGTCAAAACTAGCAGCTTTTCTGGTCACTTGGTAAATGGGCTGGAGTAGCACACCCAAATGAGGAATGTGTTATCTCCAAAATCTGAATAGACCAACTAAGTGTTGTCCCTCTTTTTTGGTTGTAGGAGGGGCCAGATGCAGCAGCTTATCCTTCACTCTAGAAGGGATATCTTGACAGACCCCACTCCCAGTACCAAATTCTGTATTAGTCAGGCAAAGGGGTGCTGTACAAAATACCAGAAATCAGTTGGTTTTTATAAAGGGTATTTATTTGGGATAGAAGCTTACAGTTAACAGGCCATAAAGCCTAAGTTACTTCCCTCACCAAAGTCTATTGCCACGTGTTGAAGCAAGATGGCTGCCAACATCTGCCAGTATTCAGGCTTCCTGAGTTCCTCTCTTCCTGGGACTTGTTTCTCTCTGGGCTCAGCTGCTCTGCTCCTCTGTGTGCTTACTTTCCAGACTCCAGCTAAAAACTCCAACCTCACTTCTCTGTGGTATGGTTTTTCTGTGAGTCCCCACCCCTTGGTGGGCGGGGACTCAGTGTCCCACTGACATGGCCCAATCAAAGTCTTAATCATTATTTAATCAAGTAAAAGTAAGACCTCTGAATCCAATACACTCTAATACGCCCAGAGAAAAAGTCCAGTTTACAAACATAATCCAATATTTCTTTTTGGAATTCATCAATAATATCAAACTGCTACAAGAGTCCATACCTCTTTAGAGTTTTTCTCCGTGGACTAAGGGTAATCACAGAAAAGACTGGAGAAAGTTTCAATAAAGTGTCCCTTATGATGCAGAGCTTAGAAAGGAAAACAGCAACTGCTGAAAGAAGAGTACTGAACTCTACCTGGACATACCCTATCCCCCTGGCTTAGTTTGCCTTTTCCATGGCTATTGTATCAAATACCACAGATTAGTTGATTTAAACAACAGGAATATTTTTCATCTCACAGTTCTGGAGGCTAGAAGTCCAAAATCAAGGTGTCAGTGGGCCCATGTTTCTTCTGAAGTCTATAGGGTTCTGATGGTGCCTTGCCAGCAATCCATAACTCAGTCTCTGTGTTCATCACATGGCTCTCTCTTGTGCATGTGCCCTCTATTTCAATGTGTCTGCATAAATCATGTGTGTTTCTGTCCAAATTTCCTCTCCTTAGAAGGATTCTAGTCATATTGAATGAAGGCCCACCCTAATCCAGTTTGGCCTCATCTTAAGTAATAACATCTTCAAAGAGCCTCTCTACAAATGAGTTCACATTCACAAGACTGGGAATTAGGACTTGAACATGTCTTTTTCGGGGACACAATTCAACCCATAACATCCCCTGTGGAAAAAAAGCCTTAAACTATAGAGGAAAGGCAAAAAACACTGGTATCTTTAGCACACTGATGAAACCAATTGCAACAACAACAAAAAGCAAGGAAGAAGGAAATAAAAACAACAAAAAAACCTACCCCTGAGAGGCAGAAATGTATGCAGGGCCTCAAACTGCAACCCGGGAAGAGTAGCACTGAGGAGTCTACATGGTGATACCCAGGGACATAGCATGCCTGCCTAAGATGAAGCTTAGTGAGAACAAAGAGTGCCCCGTGACCTTTCCCCTGCCAAGTAACAAGCACCAAGAAACAAATAACCATGGATTGCAGCTGGGAGAGGAAAAGGAGAGGAACAAAAGCATGAAAGACACACTCTCTGGGGCACAGATCAAGGAAAGACCTAAAGCTGAGATAGGAGCATCCACTGAGAGAATAAAAAACAATGAAACAGCAGCCTCAGGCAAACCAACCCCAAATCTAACACAAGATATTGCTAAAGTACTTTGCAGCCTATGGTGCCCTGAGGGTAATCATAGCAAGAACAAATCTCAAACCCAATCCAACTCCTTATGAAATTAACTCAAATCCCACACTATTGTTCTAGCAGGGGGCAATGCATACCAATTTCTAGGCGTAAAAACTACACAGGATACCCAGTTTTCCTATACAAGATGCCTGACTTTCAATAACAAAAATTGCAAGGTGTACAAAAAGGTGAGTAAAAACAACACACTTCCAGCAGACAATATCAGAACCAGATTCAGATACAACACAGATGGTGAAATTATCAGGCAGGGATTTTAAAATAAATGTTACTAACATGTTAAAGTTTCTAATGCAAGAGGTAGAAGGTAGACAACATGCAAGATCAGAAGGGTAATTCCAACAATGAAGTGGAAACTATAAAAAAGAATCAAGGGGAGCAGGTGTAGCTCAGTGGTCTGAGCACCTGCATCCCATGTATGACAGCCTGGGTTCAATCCCCAGTACATTAAAAATAAAAAATAAAAAAAAAAGAAGCAATGGGAAATTTTAGAAACAAAAACCCAATAACAAAGATGAAAAAGGCCTTTGATAGGTTCATCAGTACACTTCACACTGCTGAGGAAAGAATCAGTATATTTGAAGATAAGTCAATGTAAATACCCAAACTGAAATGCAAAAGGGAAAAGGAGTGAAAAAATGAAAGAGGAGGAGGAGGAGGAAAAGGAGGAGGAGGAGAGGGCTGAAGAAGGAGGAGGAGGGGTAGAAAGAAGGCAGAAGAAGGTAGAGGAGAAGAAAAGGAACAAAGAAGAATATAGTATCCAAGGGTTGTGGGACAATATCAGTTGCTCTAACATACACATAATTGGAATTGCAAAAGGAAAAGACAGAATGGGACAAAACAAATATTTGAAAAAAATAATGGCCAAGAATTTTCCAATATTAATGACAGACAGGAAGCCACAGATCCAAAGAGCTGAGAGAACACCAAGAATGCTAAATACAAACAAATCACATATTTTATTTAAAATACTGGAAACAAAAGACCAAGAGAAAAATATTCAGGCAGTGAGGGAAAAAAGAACAAATATATGCATTACAGTGATTTCTCATTAGAAGCCATGCAAGCTTGAAGATAGAGTGATATTTTTTAAGTTTTGACAAACAAAAATACTGTCAACTCAAAATTTCTATACTGAGCAAATATATATTTCAAAAAAGAAGTAAAGCCTCTCAGGTAAATAAGTACTGAGGAAATTTATTGCCAGTTCACCTACTCTACAGGAAATGTTGAAGGAAGATTTTCAGACAGAAAGATTATCATACCATTGTACTAAATCTAGCTGACTATAGCAAAACAGTAGCAATTTATTGTATTTTTATAGCAAATATAAAAATAAAATATATGATGACCACAACAGCACCAATAATGGGAGAAAGGAATTGAAAGTTTACTGTTATAAGGCCCAATGCATGAAGTAATATAATACTATTTAAAGGTAGACTCCGATCAATTAAATATGTATATTGTAGACTCTAGAACAACTACTAAATTTTTAAAGAGGTACAAAATAAGTCTATAGAGGAGACAAAAGTTAAATCACAAAATTGCTCAGTTAAACCAGAGTAGGTAGAAAAAAGAGGAAAATGGAAACAAAAAACAGATGGAAAAATAGCAAACAACTAGCAAAATTACCTATATAATTTAATCATACCAATAATCTCATTATATGTGAATGATCTATACTACCAGTTTAAAGTCAGAGATTATTGTCCATTTGAATAAAAATACAAGACCGAACTATATGCTGTCTACAAGAAACCTATTTTAAGTATAAAGACGAAGGTTAAAAGTAAAGGTATCATGCAAACACTAATCAAAAGAATGCTAAAGTAACTATATTTATACCAAATAAAGTAGACTTCAGAATAAGAAATATTATCAGACATAAAGAAGGACATTATATAGTGATAAAGTGGTCAATTCTCCAAGAAGACATAAGAATCCTAAATGAGTAAGCACCTAATAATAGAGCTTCAAAACACATGCAAGAAACTGATAAAACTGAAAGAATAAATAGACAAATCTACCATTAGAGTTGGAGACTTCAAAAATCCTCTCACTTAATGATAGGACAATACAGAGAAATTAGTAAGTGTAAAGATGATTTGAATAACACACCAACCAACTTCATCTGACTGACAATTACAGAGCACTCCACCCAATACCAGCAAAGTGCACATGAAGCAATCACCAAGACAAACCATATTCTGGGTCATAAAACAAAGTTTAGCAAATTTAGAAGAATAAGAGGCCTATGAAGTATGTTCTTAGATTATAATGGAATTAAACTAGAAATAAAAAAGAGAAAAAAAATGTAGAAAATCCCCAAATATTTGGAATTAAACTACTTACATCTAAATAACTCATGTGTCAAAAATGAAGTCTCAAAGGAAATTTCTAAATATTTTTAAATACATTAAAATGAAAATACAATATATCAAAATACGTAGAATGCAGCTAAAGCAATGCTTAGAGGGAAATTTGTAGGGTTAAACACTTATATCAGAAAAGAAGGAAGGTTTCAAATCAGCTTCTAAGCTTGTACTTTAATAAACTAGAAGAAAAGAGAAAATTTAAATCAAGCCAAGCAAAAGAATGGAAATAAAGAGCCAAAATCAATTAAAGTTAAAAAAAAAAAAAATAGAGGAAAATCACGGAAACCAAAAACTGATTCTTTGGGGAAACAAAAATCATTTATCGCAGGTTCTTTGCCTTGCTAAATACACAGTAACTTTGCAACTCAGCACTGAATCATATAGGGAGTTTTTGGAAGATATTTTCAATGGTCAGTAAACTCAACATGTTTAGTTCTAAAAATGTACATAACTCATTGAAACAAAAAATTGAAATAGACCTGCAGATATTTCAGATAAAGGAAATACCAGATATGGGCCTTAAAATTATTATGGTTGATATATTTGAAAAAATCTAAAGAACCAATGCACGAAATAGTTTAAAATATGGAAAATGTCAACCAAGAATTGCAAAATACTGAAATGGAGTTTCTAGAACTGAACAATACAATACTTGAAATTCAGAACTAATTGGATGAGTTTAAAAGCCTACTGGACACAAGGAAGAATGGATAAGTAAGCTCAAAAATGGGTAAATAGAATATTCAAATTGAAGAACACAGAGAAAAAAGAATTTAAAAAATAGAACACAGCATAAATAACATGTAGGGCATAAACTCCAACCTCACTATCATAGTCAACCCATTGTTTATTTCTCTGTATTCCCACTACACTGTCTGTACTCTGTGCTTTTATCTATTAGTCCTCCGCATCTACCACAGTATTTGGCATAATGTATGTCATCAGGAAACATCTATTACCAATAGATAGTATAAATGTTTGTCTTTATATAAAATAATGGATTTTACTTAAAATGTTATCATTGCTACTCTTTCTTACCATTTAAAACTATTAATGCATTAAGAAAATCACTAATCCACAGTTGTGACATAAGATCTGATTGTTTATCTTTAGTCCTATGCTACTAAGGGATAACATTAGAAGTAATGAATTTTCAAGGTATATGGTCTTTAACCATCATCCTGCTCAACCAAGCCCTCACTGACTGATAAATTGAGTTCCACTAGGCTTCCAGGCTTGCCTATTGTCACACAATTTGAATCCAAAGTTGCAATTCCCCAACACCCACTACACCTCTATTATTGTGTGGTTTCACAATTGATATCAGCCTTTTAAAATATCCAGATAAAAAACAAGCAACTGATAGTGGGCCCAAAACTCTATTTGAAGTCCCACATTGCATCCAGAAACTTGCCTAATAGTAACAATGTGATGCCACTCTATGTTCTGCCGCACTTGTTATACAATAATAATTGTTATTATTGACTGTCAAAATCATTCTAAGTACAATACCTGTTATCTCCTCATAAAAGTTTCATGAGGAAACTTTTCCTCATGTAGGCATTTCAATTTTTTTTTTTACTTCTTTTATTAGAGAAGTTGTAGAATTACCAAATCTTGCAGAAAATTTGGCCTTTCCATATGCCCGCCCCCATTATTAACATTTTGCATTAGTGTGGTACCTTTGCTACAGCTGATGAAAGAACATTATTATAATTGTAACATTAACTATAGTTCATAGTTTACTTTAGAGTTTTAAAATTTTTACTCTATTAACATGCATACCACCAAACTTTCCCCTTTTAACCACATCTGGATATATAATTCAGTGGCGTTAACTACATTACAATGTTGTTCTACAGTCACCATCCTCCGTTATCCAAACTTTTCCATCACCGCAAACAGAAACTCTGTACCAATTAAGCATTAACTCCCCATTCCCTATCCTACCTCAGCCCCTAGTAATCTGTATTCTAGTTTCTGACTCAATGAATTTGCTTATTGTAATTATTTCATATCTATGAGATCATGCAATATTTGTCCTTTTGTGTCTGGCTTATTTCACTTCCCATGATGTCTTCAAGGTTCATCCATGTCACATGTATCAGGACTCCATTCTTCACTGCTGAGTAGGTTTTCCAATTTTACAGATGAGGAAAAGAAAGCATAGAGAGAGTAGGCAACTTGACCCTGGTTGCCTACTAAGTGTCCAAGTGAGAACTCCAGCCCAGTTTGCCTTCAGAGCCTGTGTCACTAACAGGATATACTGACTCTGAAATTACCTTATTTTCTCTCATTATTTTATTCTTGTTGAAAACATTTTGCTTTCACTTTCTAGTCCAACTATTTGTATGTTTCCTCTCTTCTTGAAATTACTGAAAATTTTCAAATCTAAATTCATTATGTGTTTTCCAATGAACTGTAGATTTCACATAGTCTTATAGGAAAATCAGCCACCGTATCAATTATTGATTGCCACAAAAATACTATGTAGCAAACCACTCTAAAAGTTAGGGCCTTAAAACAACAATATTATTTCTCATGAAATTCTCTGTCTGCTGAACATTTCTGCTGATTAGGGCTGAGTTTAGCTGATTTAGAATGGGCTCACCATGTATCCAGACAGCTGATGGGTGGGCTAGGATTGGCTGGTCTGGGATGGCCTCAGGTAGAATGACTTAGCTCTTTTCAACTCCACGTTGCTCCAAGTGGCTAACCTGGATGTGTTCTCTTATTAGTGACAAAAAGACACCATAAGCACTTTTCAGGCCTCTTCTTATGTTAAATTTTCTTTGTCTCATTGGCCAAAGAAAATTACATGGCCAACTCTAAGGTCAGTGTGGGAGGGTGATAGTAAGGGGCTTGGCTACAGGGAGATGTGAAAAATTGGGGCTATTGATTCAATCACTCTACCACATACACTTTTCCAGTTTTTCTTGAATTATATCCCTAAATCTATTAGAACAAATCCTTTATTTGGGAGTCATTTATATAAGAAATATGTGTGATACTTATATCACAAAGCATTCATCTTTTCCTTTGAGGAATATTGTAACTTAAGTGGTGTATCCTTAAGGGAATTATCAAATGTCTCCTCAGTAATGAAGATTAATGCCTTATAAGGCTTGCTGTAATATATAACACTTTAAATTTATTCTGAATATAGAAATATTTAACTCAGTTTTATTTTATGATAAAGTAAATGAGCTAAGATAAATGAAAGGCAATGTCTGCAAATATTAATGTTAATTTGAGTCATTGTGAATTAACACCTTCTGCGGAACAGTCTGTACATGGTAAGTTCATTTGGTTGGAGAATGGAGCTAATACAGATAAAATCATACATTAAATTTCCATCTTTTCTGCCCCATGGCCAGAGAGCCCCTCCTAACTAGTCAGTATATTAATTACTAGGAAGACTGGGCTTACAAATATCAATTGATTGATGGATTATCTTACGCAGCAAATATTTATTGAGCACTTGTTATGTTCTTAGTTCTGAGAACACAGAGAAGAATAATTGTTGCTCCCTGTCCAAATCCTCCCTTGAGTGTGAGGTGCATGGTGGGGTACCACAGAGACCTTCTGTGGCTAGGTATGAGAATTGACACCAGTGTGCTCAAGTTGGGTCACATGAAGCAACAACTTGGCAGAGCCAACTGAGAGAGTACAAGCAGTTGTCAGAATTAAGTCAAAGTCAAGAAGCCTTGTTTTATATTGGCCTCTGGTTCATAGGTGGAGTGGCCCAACAAAAAGACGCAAAATTAGATCAGACAGCCCCTCTCTTCAAGAAGTTCCCAGGGCATAGATTCCTGTAAATGTCTGACTCCTCTATTATGTCCAAACCCTATAGAGGATATTAGGATCAACAGAAGAGACAAAAGTAATTAAAAGTACAATTCTAACTGAAAGGGCACAGGAGTTATTAAATCTGTGTATATATAAGGCACTGGAATATGCCACTAGGAGAAACTCATTTAGCCCATCTTCAAAGACAAGAATAAGATAAGTAGGAAAATACTTGTCAAAAACAAATAAACAAAAACAATGTCAACAAGATGATCCATGCACTTGAGAGAATTGAAGGGGAAAAAATTCATAGAATAGATGGTTTTTGAAACAGAGAAATAAGAAGATGGTCTGAAGAAAGTCTAGATAAGGGTGAAATGCAAGCAACAAAATAAAATGTGTTGATTCTATTTTGGAGTCCAGAGGAGAGTCCCACAATTGAGTAAATTGTTTCCCCTAAGACAGTCCATGACATAGATCCAAGGGTAGAAGTGCCCTTTGTGAGTAATCCCTATATATATTTTTTTTCATGCAAGTGTGTTTCAGTAACAATAGGCCATTTCAAGTGATAGTTGCAATAAAGAAACCAAGCCTCCTCCTTTACTTATCTAATCCTGAAAAATGTGAGATCTGTCTGGGAAAATAATTTTGAAAATAAAATTCCTCTGGATGAGAGCTCAAAAGCCAAATTAAATCTGAGCATAAAATCCTTTGGTCAAGTCATAATTTTTGAAATAAGGACTTATGAAAATGCTGACAGTCTTAACCATGGAAATGCTGATTATTCCTAGTACACATACTATTATCTATTTTTGTAGCTATATTTGAAATTTTAACATAATGCTGACATTAGCTATATATTCCATCAAAATGGCACATATGTATATTGTTAGTGTGACTTTTATGTGGCACTGGATCTCAGCCACCACTATATATGCACAAGCTAAATATAAGTCAGTTTATCAGAGGGAAAGGAATGTCGCGATTTGAAACACTTTAATGTATTTCACCTTTTTCTGTAAATAAACATAGAAGTGACAACTGGTGAATACCTAATACCAGAGAAGAGGACAAAGCTTCAGGTTTTTCGGTATTCTTTTGTTTGTTTCTTTGTTGAGGTACCGGGGGCTGGGGATTGAACCCAAGACCTTGCATGTGGGGAGCTGGCGCTCAACCACTGAACCACATTGGCTCCCCTGAGTTGCTTTTTTCATTTGTTTTGTTTGTGTTTCTTTGTTTATTTATTAGGAGGCACCGGGAACCAAACCCAGGACCTCCCATGTGGGAAGCAGGCACTCAACTGCTTGAGCCACATCCACTCCCAAAGCTTCAATTTAAATGGCTTCAATTACATTGTAATTATACAATTTTCCTAGATACTTTGACATATACATTTTAGTCCACAGCATTAATTTTATTGCATTTGTGTGTTGGGCTAATAACAGTAGTATAAGTGATAAAAAAAAAAAAAAAAGAAAACTATTTTCAATAAATTTTCAATAAATTTCCCATTAATTTTTGTTCTCTATTTGCCGTTTATATCAGAGGCACTTTTTCAAGTCAGAAAATAAGTTTGTTTGACACTGAGCTGTAGCTTTTTTTTAGTCATAATCAGATATGATCACAAACAAATATGGACTGAAATGGTTCAAAGGCAAAGAGCCCCAAAATATCTAGGGCTTGTCATTCTCAACTGCAAGGCCTCTTCATGGTTTATGCTCTCTGCCCCACAAAGATTCCATTCTCAAGCCCTGGGAAATGTTCTTCTCACTTTGGCACCATTCTGGGCTGCACGAAATTGTGTCTTTGTCACTTCCAAGCCCTGAAATTTTCTGTACGTCCTGCACCACTCTATGGTATAGGGAACTTGGAGGTGTGGTGCAACCCCTTGTGACAGCTACACCATGCGTGCACACTACTGTTTCCCTGTCGATCTGGGAGCAGAGAACCTGGAGACCTTTTGTTTTCCCAGGCCTTACCTGAGGCAGGTAGAAAGAGGCCCCAACTGATCCCATGCTTGTTTTTCACTCTAAGTCTTTCTAGTGTTTAGGCTTTCAAGACTTAAAAGCCAAGAATTGCTTTCTTTCTGCATTTCTCTGCATTTCTGAGGCAAAGAAGACAAATTGTCTCTCTGAAGAGGGTTAGTGAGTAGAAAGAAATCCCAGAAACACGTCAATTCTTACCTCAAAAATATTTTCTTGGAATCACGAATATTCAGTTCATAACTAAAAGAATAGGGTTACTCTTCGATATATACTTACAATGCAAGCTATGAGGAACAATCACTGTTAATGTTTGCTCAATTCTTGTTTCTGCATTCACCATTCTTGATTAATAACCCATTTTTTCTACTATTGAACTTGTGCCAGAACAAATCCACAGCCCTAAGGCTGAGAAGCACAGTCTCACCTAAAGGTGAGCTCCCACCTGGTGTTAGCAGGGGTAGGGTCGGGTAGGAGGACACTGTCCCTCAGACCAGAAGCCAGGCCTGGGAGAAAAAGTTGAACTCTAGGAGCATAGTGGGGTTGGGTTGGGGGACAGGATGGGTGTAGGGTAAATGGAGTTCTGTGGTGGGTTCTTATTTTATTTCTGAAATTTAGAGTGGAATTGAACAGGAGCCAGTTATCAGTGAAAGGATAAGAAAACTGTATTTTGTAAGTGAGACATTTTGCAGTCCATATAGACTTTGTTCATATGTACTTTTTGGTCCCTCTAGATATTCAGTAAAGCCGTTTGGGAGTCAGGAGGTCCTCAACTCCAAGGGAAAGTACTTTGACCACAGTTAGGTTATAACCCTCTTAGAAAAGGAGCAGCGTACCTCTTGAGACCTGTATGGAGATGACTGGGAATCCAAGGGCAAGAACCCCAAAGAATTTAGGAGCATCAAGAATGTCCTTTTCCCAACAGGAGAGTCTCTTTCCAAATGCAAATCTAGGAGCAGAATTTTTCAAAGCCAGGCCTCCTTTTTCTAAGTGTAAATACTGCATGACGGCGTGCGAGCGCAGCACACACACACACACACACACCCTTCACACCCTCAGCCCTAAACTCTGTAACTGGTCTAGGGTAGCATGTCCTGACTTCTCCCTACCCCTCCACCCCACAAGACACATCAGTCTATCATTACCACCCAAGATGAAACTTTATCTTCTTTAATTGGCATCTTTTTACTTTTCCAAACATAAAATTATATTATAACATTGAATATGAGTTTTAAATACCACAAGCACTATAACCACCACCACCAATTGAAAGTCACAGCTCTAGAGGTTCTGTATTTTACCTTATTAAGAAGGGTGAGTTTAATACCTAAAAGTTCTGTTATATGTCAGGCACTGGGGACATAAAGTTAAACAAAACTCAGGCCCAACTTTCAAGAGCCTCAGAGTTGAGTGGGGGAGACAGAAATGTAAACAAGTCATTAGGACACAATGCTCCAGTAGAAGCTATGGGAGAACTGAAGAAGGAACAATTAACTTTGACTAAGAAGCTAGGCGAGGAATCTTAAGAGGGAACATGTAAGCTGCCTGTGTGTTTTTAATTTAATTAGGGTGATTTTTCTGATTATAAAAACTTTTGCAGAAATTACAGAAGAGCAGAAAATAATACCACCCTGAAATATCCACTGAAAATATTTTCTTGGGTTTAAAATACAATTTTTGAAAAACTAATTTGACATATAATCCTTCTTAATTTACTTTTTGCTCTTAAAACTGTATTTTTCAAAAATTTTATGTCATTCAATATAATGACATAAAATAATAAGTAAATATATGGAGCATTTATCATGTGCCTGACACTTTGCCAAGTGCTTTACATGTTCTAAATTATTTATTTCTTATATAGGCAAAGAAATAAAACTAATAAAGCAAAGACAGAACCCTTTGATGAAGATACCATTAATAACCTTATTTCACAGATGAGGAAAATAAAGGACAAAGAAATTATGTAATAATTGCTGGTATTGCCTAGTAAGTGATAAATGTAGGACTCAACCCAGGAGTCTGGTTCTAAAGGCTATCGTTTTTATCATTATTATGGTAATAATGCCTCTCCAGGCTAATAAAATTATATTAAAACACATACACTCATGCACATACATATATTTCTTATATGCTGTGCCTAGTACTCTTTGTTATATGGCAAAATATGCAAAATGTATCATAAGCCCCCCAAATGTTTATTATCATGTATCCTAACAATTCTACATCTTAGAGTCTACCCAAAAGGCTATTAAAGATGTCATATTTTTAACAAGAATGTTCTTTGTTGTATTGATTGATTTGCATTTTTTGATTATTAATGGCAATGAAGATTTTTTTCACATTTGTTGGACATTTGTATTCCTGTTTTGTAAATTGTCTGATCAATATGTTTGCTAATTTTTCTATTAGAGTTTTTGTCTTTTTTAAGTAAAAAGTCCTCATATATAAAGAACATTAGATATTTTTGTAAATAAGTTACAATTTGTCATTTGCCTTTGAATATACTTACAGTATTACAGTTATTATGATATACACAATTTTAAGATTTTTCTGAAATTCAATCATTTTGATTATGGTTTCTATGCTTTTAATCAATGAAAACCCTGTCCCACTCTAATATCAAATAGCTAGCATATATTTTTCTAATAATTTCTAGACATTCCATTTTTATACTTATTTCAAAATAGAAATGTATTCATTTATTTTCTAATCACACAATTATCATACCCACATTGACAAACCAAAGCTACATAAATAAAAATGAAAACATCTGCAATCTCACCATCCAAAAATAACTTTTGGTCTGAATAGGGTATCCAACAAGTATCCAACTAAATATGGTTCAGCACATGTTTGTGGGGGTAAACTACCTTGCCTTGGGAAAGAACCTTCAGAAAGGATTAAAGCAGGGGTTCTTAACCTTTTTTATTCCACGGACCCCTTTGGCAATCACGTGAAAACCATGGATCCCATTACTAAGTCCACACTATACTGTGTATTATTTAATAAATATATCACACCCGCACCAACATGTCCCCACAAGAATAATGTTTTCTTGAATTTAAATTCAAGCTCATTGATCCCTTGTTAAGAACCCCTGGATTAGAGGACAATGCCTAGAACTCATACAAGGCCAGGAAGAGTACCTGTTCACATGAGCCAGATCTGAAAATCTCATGATTCATGGAAGTTTGATAGAGTACACAGAAAGAGTCTGCCTCAGCAATGAGTAATGATTAGTACTAGATTGAGCACTGCTCTAGTCATACTTAACATATTGTAAAAGCAAGATCGAGATCCCAAAGGATCAAGCTGGTTCCAAGTAACATAGTGTAGTCCAGAAAAAACAGAAGACTATTAAAGGAATATAAAACAAAAGAACATTCACAAAAGAATTCACAAAAGAAAATTCACAAGTTCTGGTATCCAATCAAAAACTGCAAGTTGGTCAAAGCAGAAAAACACAAACCAAAATGAGGAGAATAATTAATCAATCCAAACCAACCAAGAACTGACACAGATGTTAAAATCTACAGAAAAGGACAAAAAAATGGTTATTATAATTACGTTCCATGGATTAAAAAGTTATGTAGAGACAGAAGATATAAAAATGTCCCCAAACCAAATTCTAGAGATATAAGCTACAATTCCTAAGGCAAATGAAAATAGAATCAAAAATAATGTTTTAAAAGAGTATCAGTGAGCTGGGCACAACACATGTAATGATAGGCAGGGAAAAAGAGGAGAGAGAGGTGGGGACATAATTGAAAAAAAGTGAAAATTTTCCAAATTTGATGAAAATTATATACTCACAAATTCAAGAAACTCAATAAAACCCAAGCACAAGAAATATGAATAAAACTACACAAAGGCACAATATAATAAAATTTCTCACAACCAGTTATAAAGAGAAAATCTTTAAAGTGGCAGAAGAGAAATGAATCATTATGTACAGAGAAAATAGAGAAGAAAGCAAATTTCTTGTCAGAAATAATACAGGACAGAAGATAGTGAAAAAAAAAAAAAAAACAACCAAATAGATTTCAATACCCGGTGAAACTATCTTTTGAAATTGAAGGCGAAATAAGACTTTTTAAACCATACAAAAGCTGAAAGTATCCATCACCGATAAATTCATTGAACAAGAAATGTTCAAGGAATTCCTTCAAGATCCAGAGAAATATAGATCTAAACAAGGGCATATAGAATACTAGAAAAGGTAACTATGGTATGGGGTAAATACACGAATTTCTTAAAAAGAATTGACTTTTAAAAAACTAATAACAATATCATATGGTTTATAACATCTGTTAAAGTTAATTGTTTGACAGTGTGGTGGTTTGAAGCGGTATGTACCCCAGAAAAACATATTCTTAAACCTAACCCATTCCTGTGGTTATGAACCCATTATAAGTAGGACTTTTCTATGAGGTTACTTCAGCTAAGATGTGGCCCAGCCCAATCAGGATGGGTCTTAATCCTATTACTGGAGCCCTTTATGAGCAGAATGAAATTCAAACTGAAAGAGAGAAGCCACACGAAGCAAGAAACTGAACAACAATGGAACCCAGAAAAAAAGGGAGAGACCATGAGATGCTGCCATGTGCGCTGCCACATGAAAAACTAAGGGCCAAGGATTGCCAACAGCCAGCCCCAGAACACCACAGTCTTTGGGGAGAAAGCATTACCTTGATGACTTTTCTTAATCTCAAAACCATGAGCAAATAAACTCCCATTGTTTAACCCAACCTATTTCATGGTAATTCTTGAGCAGCCAAAGGAAACTAAAACAGAGAGCGAGAGCACAAAGGTTAGGCAGGGAAAATTGGAAATAGACTACTGAAAGGTTCCTAAACTATACATGAAGATTCCTTTACTCCCTTGGCGTTACAATGTGATGTTAAAATATATATGCTATAAAACCTAAAACAATCACTAAAATAATAAATCAAAGAGTTATATCTAATAAGCTAATAAAATGAAGCCATAAAATATGTTCAAATAATCTGAAAGAAAGCTGAAAAAAAAGGAAACAAGGAACAGTACAGAGGGACAAATAGAAAGCAAATAACAAGACGATGGACTCAAATCTAACTAGATCAATAATTACCTTAAATGTAAACTGTCAGAATACCCCACTAAAAGGCAGAGATTGTTAGATCAGATAAAAGTTCAAGACCCAAACATAAGCTGTCTATAATAAACACACTTTAAATATAAAAATACAAACAGCTTAAAATTTAAAGTACCATGAGAACACTAATCAAAAGAAAGATGGAAATTCTCATTTCATTTCAAACAAAGAATATTACCAGAGAAAAAGAAGACCATTTCACAATTATAAATAAATAATTTCATTAAGGTGGCATAACAATCCTAAATGTTTATACACAGAGCTTCAAATAGAGCAAAAACTGGCAGAACTCAAAAAGAGATATAGATGCAGTCACAATTATAGCAAGAGATTTCAATACCTGTGTCTCAATAATTGATATAATAAATAGAGACAAAAATATAGAAAATATAAAAGATAGAAACAACACAGTCAACCACCTTGGACTTAACTGATACATATGAACACTCCACTTCACATAGCAGAATACGTACACTTTTCAAGTTCAGAGGGAACATTTATCAAGGTATACCATATCCTGGGCATAAAAAAAGCCTCAATAAAGTTACACCATTTAAATCATACAAAGTATGTTCTCTGACCACAATGGAGTTAAGTTACAAACCAATAACAAAATTATTTAGAAAATCCTCAAATATTAGAAACAAAAAAATTAAAATTATAAAATATTTTGAACTGAATTAAAATGAAAATACAACATATCGAAATTTGTGAAAAGCCACTAAAGCAATACTTAAGAGGAAATGTATAGCATTAATGTTTATATCCCTGCCTTAGAAAGCTGGAGGCCCAGAAATCTTTTTATATCTTAAACAGTCCAAGTCTTTTTGTTCCAGGCTGGTAGTAATTTTGCTATCTTGAAAGATATCTGAATTTTTTATGTTTTGATACCAGATAACAACATGTACCAAGAGCCACACCCACAATTCTTTTTTAGTCATACTCTCTAATAATGGGCATTTTGAATGAATCATGTTTTTGTAGTACTATTCCCTTGGACTTTCTAGGACCCTTTTCAGCCCATGAAAAAAATGTATCAGAAGTCACTCTAGGAAGCGGATATGGCTCAAGCAATTGAACTCCTGCCTACCACAGGGGAGGTCCCAGATTCAGTTCCCAGCATCTCCTGGAGAGGACGAGCAAAACAGCGAGCTGATGCAACAAAAGACACAAGGAGGAAAACATAATGAGAGACACAGCAAAGCAGGGAACGGAGGTGGCTCAAGTGATTAAGCACCTCTCTCCCACATGGGAGGTCCTGGGTTTGGTTCCCAGTGCCTCCTAAAAGGAAGACGGTCACACAATGAACAGACACAGCAAGTGCAAACAATGAGGACGTGGGGAGAAATAAATAAATAAAATAAATCTTTAGGAAAAAAAAAAAAGAAGTGACTCTCATCCGTTTGTAAATCCTCACAAAGGGTGTTTCAGCCACACTCTTGAATTGGTCATATTTTACTGGCCATGTCTTTCTGATAGCACCCTGGATTTAGTCTTTAACTTGAAATTGTGTTATAATGCCCAACTGTGTTGTAATTTATTCTGCGAGGAAAAGTTTTATATTTTAAACCTGCAATTTCTGGGCTCTTTATATTCCCTTTAAATGTTACATGTAATTTACCTATCTTTTGTCTTTTTTCTAAGCTTATCTTTTTCTTATAGTACTTTATCAAATTCAGCTAGCAGCAGCTATTTCATACTTTCAACATTCCAGATGGAAATCTCCTCATCTAACACTGCAGGCTCATTTGGTTCATTTTCTACATACTGTAGGCAATGGTTTTACCAAAATTTTTGCCACTGCAAAACATGGTTTGCCATTTTTCCCACCCTTGTATAAAAGCTTTCCCACCACTCACTACCCAGACCTAAAGCCAATGTCACATAGTTTTTTTTTTTCATGTCAGCCCCTTCTTCAGTTTCTGTATCAGTCACCTTTTTCTCCATGAAAAACCCCACAACATTTAAATAGCATTTAGCTATATAAGTTATTTCTTGTTCATTCCTCTGTAGGGGCTACACAGTTCTATTTCAAGAAGCAGGTCAATAGGTTGGCTTGGGTGGCTCTACCCCACATGTCTCTTTCTGGCACTTAGACTGGAGAGGCAATGGGTACTCGGGGAATGTTCTTCTCCTGGCATTATCAGAAGTACAAGACAGCAAGCCTAAATGTACAAGCGCAGTTGTATCCCTAGCATCTCAGTGGCCAAAGAAAGGTACATGGCATAGCCCAGATTCAAGGGATGAGGTAGTATATTCCACCTACCGTGAGGCCTAGTCCAAAGTGATAGATGTTATTATTACAGTGGAGTGAAGATTGGAACCAATAATTCAGTCAACTGCAGGAAGAGTGGGAGAAGAGGAGTAAATGGAAGAAGAGAGGAGGGGGGTTGGTTGGAGGAAAAGAAAGAGGGTAAAAGAAGGGAAGGGGGAGAAGTGGGATGAGGAGAAAAGGAATAGAGAAAACAGGGTGAGTGAGGGGCCCACTTATTCGGGGTGGGAGTAAACAGGCTTTCAATTAAGTCCCCTGTTTCATCACAGATTTTTCTCTTGTCCCCCAGTGTACCTGCTGTCTCTGAATCTGGAGGTTTTTTGGGGATTCTGGTGAATCTCTGGTGAATCTCTGCAGAAAATCCTCTCTACACATTTTGCCTTGTTCCTTGCTTACACTGATTTACCAGGTGGTTTCCAAAAATTTTCCATATTCCACAGAGCGTGTTAAAAGCTTATTTCCTTATGGTCTCCTTCTACTTCTCTCTACTTTTATGGGTATAATAAGCCTTTACTATCACTTGCCAGTGTTTTAACCAAATGCTTGTACTCAGTATACCTTTCTTCCAAAATCCACTTTCAAAAACATGAATTGGACCCTACTTTGATTGTCAATGCTCTAGTGAGTTTAAGCTTAAATTAATTAATTCTAAAAGACTAATGGCAAATGATATATTCATTTCACATTTTCCCCTCCCCATAAAACAAGAGAATTCATTGTTGTAGGAATTAAATTCAATGAATATTTACAAGAGCCCTGCAATATACAAGGAACTAAAAATATAAACATGAATGAGATAAAGTCCCTGTTCTCAAGGAGCAAACAGTCTAGTGAGAAGAATCCAGGAAAAACGCATTATTTCTTGTGGTTAGCATTTTAACAGAGGATTACAAGGCACTGTAGGGTCAAAGAGGAGGATGTGATCTATTCAGTCACGAAAGATAAGAAAATAGTTACACCTGAATTGCTCCTTCTGTGAGGACCAGAATTTAAGAGGCAGAGGACGTTCCTGAAAAATAGGTAGAGAAGGGTCATACCATGAAATGCTTTGGAAAACATTCAATAGGAGTTTAAATTTTATTCTGTATTTAGGCAGAGTCATTGAAAGGACTAAACAGTGGAATAATAGACTCATATTTGTATTTTAGGAAAAAGGTTTGGGAAATCTCCAATTAAACATGGCAGACCAAAAACATTTATATTAGTTCCCTTCCAAAATCCTACTGAAAAGAATAAAACTGTTGTAATCCCAAAAGATCAATAAGAATGGAAGAAGAAATGACTGCAGGTGGTATAAACCAGACTACTAAAGATGGAAAGATGTGCAAGCAAGTAGATGTTGACTTAGCAAAACTGAAAAAGATTTCCAGAGAAAAGGAATTCAAGAAAGGGAAAACAGGCCTACATTTTAAGGTCATGGAAAGGCCATGGAAGAAAGGAGCCAAGTACCTCTTGAAATAGGCAAAGGGGCTGCAAAGAAAAGCAGGAGAATTGGTTGAAACTTGGAAGAAGATCCCCATTCACCATCCCATTCAGCAGGGAAACTACCCCTCCCCCACATAGGCAGAAGAGAGATGGGGTGGACTCCCTGGAAAAAGGGTAAAAGAGCAACTCCTCTCTTGAAGACACCTGGCAGGCAGAGAAATACAGTGAGACAACATACTAAATTGAGTGGTATTAAATAAAAGTCTATTTTTTAAGCCTTGGCTTATGTCTTCTAATGGTAATTTTGGAAGATTATAGAGCCCAAGAATATTTAGAGAAAACAAAGCCTCAAAAAAAGAAGAAAAGGGAAAACTCAAGAAATAGTATGTATTCATAGTTTCAAATTTGGCAGAAGTCAAGTAAGATGATAATTTAAGAATGTCCTTGGAATGTGAAAGTTAGAAAGACATTTGCACCTAAAAACTAAAAAGAAAAGAAAGAAAAAATAAAGGTACTGGGTTTTGGGATGATATTTTAACCTAAAGGAATTTCTAATATGCCATATCTATCACTATGAATAGTGGGCTACAAAAATTTTTGAGCAAGAAAGCATTCCTGGAATCCTCCCATCATATAACACAGATGACCACCCACTCTACATATGTGAAAAAGAAGTTATGGGAAGGAACTCTAATGAGCCAAATTTTTTCAATTTAATCTTTAAACAATCCTGAAATTGATAGCCTAAAATTTAGGCCCTAAATCATCTAAAGATGCAGAAATATGTAGATAAAAGACCACCATGTTTGAATGGACTTAATGACCTCTGTTCTTAAAGAAAAATGGCAGGAAATGTTCAGTCGGGTTATATAAACAGTTTTATAATAACATTATTGAGACTATGAGCTATCAAATCATGATATTAACCTGAAATATAATGGAGATAATCTGCATATAATGAAGCTTTTATGTTTCACAGCCTTCTCAGTTATTGATGGAGCATACGAAAGCCTCATCATTTCTTACAGAAACATCAGTACAATTAGAATATGGGCACCATTCCTTGCACTTCCCTCCCTGCAGTCGCTATTGCAACCACAATGATCGTCCTCGTAACATGCCATACATGTTTCCACCTCCTTGCCTTTCTCCTCCTCTGAGAATGCCCTCATCTTGCTTTTCACCTTCTTGACCTGGCCAACTCCTGCTCATCCTCAAATAGCACTTCAAAAGTCACACCTGTGAAGCCTTTCCTGGCCTCTTCAGGCCAAAAACACTTCATTACTGTACTCTTCTGTGGTATCTAGCACATCGTGTTTGTACTTATCTGTTGATATGCAAGTCTTCCCACTATATCGACATCAAAGACCACGTCTCATTCAGCTTTACAGTCCCAAGGTCCAGAAAAATTTTTGGAAGATAACAGGTACTTAATAACTACCAAGTTAGAGGATTTTAATTATTTGATTATTATTCTGGTCAAATATTCTCTCTAAGCATTTTTCCCCATACCTATAATTTTTTTTTCTCATTTCAAGGCTATCAAAAAAAGTATCTTATGAATCTTTAATTATGGAACTTTACTTTGTTGATTTACATTTCCTTCAACTTATTGGCATGCTCTTGACTAAGTGAATACCACTAGATCAAAGCAGTCAATGAGAGGTCTTTAATCAGAAACTTGATTTACGTGAGATCAGGGGTCTCAAAAGACAAAGTTCAGGTCTATATGTAAAATCATTGTAATGACCCAACAACACCACACCTGCTTGCTCAGTAATTATACTTTCTAAATAATTTTGAGACCCTAAAATGGAAGTTACCTCATAATTACAATGTTATTATATAAGCATATGTAATTAGGGATTACCATTATCCAAAGAAAAATGTATGGAATCTCTTTTAGAGCATACATATTAAGAAATGGGGGAAGCAGATGTGGTTCAACCCCTTGGGTGCCGACCTACCACATGGTAGGTCCTGGGTTTGTCTCGGTGCCTCCTAAAGAGCCGAGCAGAAGCCTCTCACCGCAAGGAGCTAGACTCTGCTCCCACTGCAACAAGCAGAAGCCACAAGCCAGCAGTTGCTGCAGCCTGCGGGGACTGGGTGTGGCTCAGGCTGTTGGGCACTCCCCTCTCATGTGGGAGGTCTCAGGTTCAGTTCCTGGTGCCTCCTGGAGAAGGTGAGCAAAAAACGAGCAGACAGATGAGAGAACCATCTGGGGGAGGGGGAGGATAAATAAAAAATAAATAAAAGTGTTTTTTTTTTAAATGGAGGATTTATACTGAATATCATATGATATAGATGAGAGAGAAAATGTAAGGAAACACAATCCCACCTGCTTCAAGATTACATTTATTACAGATTTTGTTTAGCAACAACTATATGCTAGGCACGAGAAGCTCAGCAGTGAGCAAAAGAGACATGGTTCTCTGACATCATAGAACTTAACATTTGGTGGACGATTTTTTCCATTAAATGTAGAAATGAACAAAGAAACATACATGAGCATAGATTACCATAATTCCCACTAAAAAAGCAGCCAACCAGGATGATGTGTTAAATATTAACAAGGATAGAGACATGTTACATAGTGTAGTCAGGGAAGACTTCTATGAGGAGTTGATATTTAAACTGAAATCTGAAGAATGAAAGGCCAATTCTGAAAAACCAGGGAAATATAGAGTAAAGGTATCAAAAACTTCCATCAGCAACTGCTAAGACTTCAGTAACTCAATTCAATTCAATTCTGACTCTACGCAGATTTAGACTGGACTCCTCAGGTTAAGGGTATCCTCTACAAGATTGCCTTTCAAGTACATCATAAGTTCAGGGCCCAAGCTGCCCACATTTCTGACCAACTGGTTACACATTCAGGGATTCCCTTGGGTTTGATAGTTTGCTAGAATGACTCACAGATCTCACTGAAAGTGCTATACTTATGATTATACTTTTATTATAGTAAAAGGATACAAATAAGAAGATGCCAAAAGAAAAGACGCGTAGGGTAAGGACTGGGAGGGTATCTAACACAAGCTTCCATGCCCTCTCTATGTGGAGTCAGAAGGCATCACCTTCCCAATACAGAGATATAAATTATCAATCATGGAAGATCCCCAGAGCTTCAAGTGTCCCAAGTTTATATGCAGTCTCATTATATAGATACAATCAATAGATTCAATGTCCACAATAGAACCAATGTCCATATGATTGAACTTAATCTATAGCCCCCTCCGCTGCCAGAATTTGTGGAGATGGACTTATATGCTGGCTCAAAGCCAAAGACTGCAGGTGTGGCTGGCCCTTCCCTGTCATCTCGTTAGCATACAAACTATCAGGTATGGTCCGGGGCCCACCATGAAGAACAAAAGACACTTCCAACACATTGAATGGCATGAGAAGGGAGTTGGAACTGGGAAGCAGTGACTGAGTTCAAGAGGGATATAAACAAGCCATGATGGTATCTCTCTAAATCTCTTACAGAAGGATGATGTTCTGATTCTAGTTCTTTAACTAGAATCAAGAGAAATTCTAGAACGTATTTACTCATATGTCGGTTGCCAGAACAGCTGCATCTTTTGACTGCTGGCAGAATCATAGCAGTGATGAGGGTCACTGCTCTTCCATGCTGAATGCTGTTGCACGGCAGCATAGTAGCGTATACTTCATTACTCAGAATATACTGCTTTTTCCATTTAATTTGTTTAGCTTAGACTGAGTGGGTTTTTAAAAAATAGAAACCTATCTATAATATATCCTCTCTGAATTTGCTGCTTGTGACTGTGCTTCTCATAGACTCATGATAAAACTCACAGATGGGCTTGGCAACGCTTTCATACCAATGCACTACAATGATTGTCCACTAAGGAAAAGTTCTAGTGGATGATCTGTGTATCCAAACAGCTCCATTTACAGGGACTGCAGATGAAGGAGAGGGAAGAGCACCGCTTAAAATTCATCAACCTTATTTTATCTGTTGATATTTCAATGGGAAATGCATAACTCTTTCATTTGTCACACATGAACTTATTTCCCAAATCCATGTTCAAACCCCAGTTGGAAGACCTAGAAACAAACTATAGTACTTGTACACACTCAGCCAGAGCTACACTTCCCTCTGTTATCTACTCCACTCTCATCCCCAATAGCCATAGGTAAGCAGAGGGATCCAACACAGCATAAATGAGAAGCTAAGAGAGAGGCTTAAAGCGAGAAGGGAAGAAGAGGCTTTAAAGCATTCTAGAGAATGGCAAATATGTCAGGGCAGTCATAACAATTTTTTAAATTGCAAACTAATAATTATTCTGTTGAACAAAAGGAACAGGAAGTTTCTGTTTTTCAAAAAAAAAATACTATAATCAGGTTCACTGTGAAAATAGAGAATTTGATGCTTACTGGCAAAACTTGAGCTGCTTTAATTTTCCCGAGTATATGCCCTCTTTGTTATCTGCTCAAATTATGTGCTACTTGTTTATCAAAGGAATAAAAGTAGAATTAAAATGTTTAAGAACTGCTTTTTAAAAAAGCCTTATGTACATACTTTTATATATTTATTTTTAACGAGGAAATATTAAATGTGTTCTTCATTTCCCTACCATTAAGATCTCTCTCCTCTCTTCTCTCCCTTCTCTCTTCCTCTCCCTCTCCATCTCCTCATCTCTTTCAGCTGGAATGTCAGAATCTACATAACTAACACATACTCTAGCATGCAATGATAAATGAGACCCAATAGTGTTGGTTTAAGGAATTTGGGGTGGCCCAATCTGTTGGTACCTTAGTTAGGCCACAGATAGGGACAAAATAAATATCCAGCCCCATTAAGAGATTTCCAGGTGCACTGGAGGCAATTGAAACTGCCACTGGAAGAGGTGGAGAGTACGGTAATCCTGAGTGGTCAGAAGTGCATTGGGGGCAGGGCGGGGAGGGTTCAGAATAAAGGCACAGTGTGGCTTTCCTTCCTAACTCCTGATCTGTCTAAGCGCTAGAAGGAAATGGTGTGGCTTTCCTCCCCAACCTCTGATCTACCTAGGAGCTAGAAGGAAACTCTCTCACTTTAGCATTTCCCCAGGCAAGAACTAGAGTGAGGGACATGGGCAATCCCTCTCCTTGGTCTGTATCTAGATTCCCAACCAACCTCACACTGTCTCCTAAGCTCGGCCTCTATTGTCCCAAAGCCACGTTCCCTGCTGCAGCTACCACTAGGGGCTCCACCCAGGGCCTGCAGCAGCTGGTCTGGCCTAAAGCTCTCTCAACTTCAAGGGCAGCTTTTGAGTGAGTTTCTGAGTGACTTACATGTAAGAGCAAGCTAGTGTGAGGGCGTGGTGATCAGTGTAATTGCTAATCCATTAGGTTTATTTCCTTTCTGAAGTTCCATCCCTGGCTGTGAGCTCTGTCCCTGCAGGTCGTTCATCATTTCTTTAAGGCAGTAGTGATAGTCCCTCCCTATGGAGCAATTATGCAGTGGGGATCAGGCAGAGATGGGGATGGAAATAGAGAGTAACAGAAAATGCAAAGGAAAGGAACATGGGCAGAATGGAGTGGGGGAGCAAAAAAAGGAGAGAAATAAAATCTCAACTCAGTAAGATGGAGAGTCGTCTCCAAATTTCTCAACAAACACAAAAGGTTTGGAGGATGTGTGTAGGTCCCCAGCTGCAGATTTTACGAGTTGGTTTTGATCGTCATCTCTGGTGGCCTTGCCACCTCGGTGCCCTACCTTGTGGCCTGGCAGCCCCCAGTCTGCTTCTGGGATGGAGACAGCGCCTAGATGACAGGGTTACTTAAATGGAGCCATGGAGGAGTGATTACATGGTTCAACTCCTCCAACATATTTTAATATTACTGTTGAAGGATAAATATAGAAAGGAGAAAAAAGCCACCGCATACTTTGAAAATAAAGTCTAGCAATTTTTTGTGGCATGTTTAGTCGCCTGCATTTACCCCAACTTTATTTTAAATTTTAAGTGCAATTAAACCTCTGTAACTCTGATACGAAATTGGAGGTAATGCTGAGATAAGTTTTTAAATTAAATTCTTACTGAAATCACATAAATTATTCTGCTGCCAACTTCTTCTATTGAAATCTGTACTTTAAAATGTCTAGTTGTTTATTAAAAAGAATTTGAATTAACATTTATAATTTAGATATTAAATTTTCCCCTCAACCATGATAAATTATATATTTTTATTAATGTGTCTTGATTTTGATCTGTCTCAATGGACCTGCCAAACCATGATGCTGTGTGGATGTCATTCTGATCATCACAGCCATCTTCACAATTGGCCCCAAAACTGTGACTAAATAAATCAAGCACTAGCCTGCAGTTATTCTTATAGGTGGTTATAATCAAATTAGCCATGCTGCAATCCAGTTCAATAACAGGGAACAAATGTGGTCACAGCTAGCGTTTTACATGCATATATACATTGAAGCTGAGGAGGCCCTGTTTTCTTCACTTCCATTCACTCATCATGTACTTAGTGTGTGCCTACTACACGCTAGCGTCCTGCGAGATGCGGGGTTTGCTCTGTTAGGGAGAGGCATCCCTCCCTCTGGGTCTGACGGTCCAGGGAGTCAGGACAGTCCTGTGGGGAAGTCACTGACCTCTCAGCTGACACTAGAAGAGAGTAGGATTGAACTCGGCCAAGGTGGGCAGAGTGGGGAAGCGGGAGAGGGGCAGCTGCTGGCAGAAAGAGCACCATTGGCAAAACAGGGAAAAGAGCACCATCGGTTGCTCAGGGCAAGCATAAGTAAGGCATAGTGATGGGTACAGTGGGTGAGGGGGAAGTCAGAGAGTAAGAGCCGCACAGGCCGTGCTGAGACTTCACTTTTTCCTGAGGGCGATCCTCCGATGACTTTCCACATAATCACCTTACCATGTAAATGTTGTATAGTAAAATATTTAAATAAATCAAAATTATATAATTTAGAAATTTTATGACAATTTTAAAGGAAAAACCATTTCATTAACTCCCTTAATCTATTCTTTTGTGCAAAGCTTACAGCACACATTTAAAACAAAACTCAAATCAAGGTTTCAGAAGTAATTTGTATGTTTATTTGTGGCAATTAAAGATTGAAAACAAAGTAACTACATAATTATCTGATATGTTCAACTAGTGATCAAGTGAACAAAACTTTATAAGTTCATTTCTGAAATTCCAGCTGACTCTGAATTTATTTATGAACCGTTTCCCAAGCACCACTCTCTCACTCCTCAACATGTGAATTATAAAATGTTTGGCATCAGATTTTTAATAAAAATCTAAAATATTTATAACAGTTGCTAATGATTAATGAAGATCTCTTCTGAAGCCCATATGTTAATTATTCATATCATCTTCTATTTTTTCTAATCTGTACCAGACTTGTTCTGCTTTCCATTTTTATAAAAATTAATAAATTAATTTTTAAAAATCAACTATATGATGAAAATAACAAATTTTGGATGGCTATTTTCTCTACTGCAACTTGTTATACATCAACAACTGTATGAATATATGACCTTAGCAAAAGTGTGCACTTCTGAACACTTGTGGAAATAAATAAAATAAGACATTGCTTATGTTTGTGCTAGAATTACAAAGTTGGGTCTATTTTAAGATGGAAGTTAAAATTTCACAAGAACATTAATATATATTACTTAAAAGCTAAATACCAATAAAACAGTTATACCATTTACAATCCCATATGGAATCAGCTGAAGAAGCTAGTTAAGAAAACTGCTTAGTGTTCAGTGTTAATGACAGTGACAGTACAATTAGCAAGACCCTTATAGTACTGACGTGGAATCATTTTTAATTTTAACCAAAAAAAAACAAAAACAAAAAAAAGGGAAAATGATCAGTTTCCATATGCATCATAAATAAAGCATATCTATTTAGGTAATACTTTTCAAAACATTCTTTTTCTATTCCATAGCATAGAAAGCAAGTAAGCAGGAATATCCTGAGGATTCAAAATTCTCACTTTTGACAATACGTGCAAAGCTAATGTCGAGATAAATGTCAATAGAATTTTTTAAGAAAAATGTTTCTCTTTAAATTATCTGAATCAGCCTAGCTTATTTCATAATTTTCCACTTTCTTGTTCTTAGAGAAAGGAAAGGGGAAAAAAAACTAACATATGTTACTTCATATGTTACCTCATTTAATCATTCAATATTCACAACCAGCCAGACAGTAGATGAAACCCCTATTACACAGATGAGAAGATAACTTGTCCATGATCCCAGTGCTAGTAAAGGATTGAAACTGAGGTCCATTCTTCACGGACTGTATTGCCCTCCCTCACAAGATATTATTTAAGTTCAAGAACTAGGAAATCACATTTTATTGTGAGTCTTTTTTATGTAGCCAGAGTCAACTATCTTGGGGTGATAACACCCTCATTAGTTTGTTTATCTGCCAAGAAATTTAAGCATATGTTAATGCCTCAAGACGACTTACTAGATCTTTAATATATTCCTATGTCCCAAAAGGGATTAATATAAAACATCTTAAATGGCCCTTGTACTAGTGAGGATTAGATTTGGGTACAAATAAGTGAAGCTTTTACAAGATAGAAGCTTCTTTCTCTCTTATGTAAGGATGTCCGTGGTTAGCAACCTTGAACAGGTAAGGTAGTTCCATCTGGTACCGACTCCTGTCTTTCTGCTTTATCCATTCTAGTGTATGGAGTCTTTTGGCATAATCATCTCATGGTCCGAGACAGTTGCGGGGCCTCCAGCCATCACATCAGATTTACAAGCCAGAAGGAAAAAGACAGAAGGGCCAAACTGGGTCCTCCCAGCTGAGATAACTCCCTTCGGTGTGACTTCTCAGAAACTATCTCCATTTATATCTTATTGACCAAAGCTTTGTCACATGGTACACCTAGCTGCAGGAAGGTAGGAGTTGTAAACTTGTATTTCAGATGGCCATGTGTCCAGCTAAAAGTCAAGGAACCAATGGATGTTGGGGCAAGCAAATACCAATCTACTGCCATCATTATGTGCAAGATTTTATAATGGAAATTATCACAACTTCAATGTTAAAAAGTTTTAATGATGAAATTAAGTATTCTCATCTATAGCATTAGATCTATATTTAGGCTAGCTTTCAAGTTCCCCTACATCTTGGCACTTTATAACTGTGCTTTTACTACATGCCCAACAAACCTTCAGCTCCCATCACACCCAAGTATTTCCTCAGGAAAATGTGCCAGCCCTTACGCTGACCCAGCAGTAAAAACATCTTTTCATTTTGTGCAATCCCCATGTCCAGAACAGTGCCTTGTACATTACAGTTACACATTGTTTCATGAATGATTGCACCCACCATGGGTAAAGCAATATATTAGATGCTGAAGAAAAGACAAGACAACTCTGAAACATCCTTTGCCCTCAAGGATCTAATAAATCTCATTGAGACATACAAATTAAAGAAAAAGAAACTCTACCTTGTTAGGATGTTATTTTGATTAACTCTTTTGACAACTCTTTATCAAGCACATTCTTTGAGAAAAGCATGAAGCTGAATGCTGTAGAGGCACAGAGTAAGTAAGACACTGACCTAGCCCTAGGGAAGTTTATGGTCTAAAAGGGAAAAAGACATGGACAAGAGTAAATAGAACTCTGGAGAGAGAATGAAAATAATAAGAGGTGCATAAAAAGTGCTCTAGAAACCAAGAATGGAGAAAGCAAAATACACGTATAAACATTAACACACGCTCGCACAACACACAACACACACACCAGGAAAGAATGAGCTGTTCTAAATGGTTGAGTAAAAAAAGATGAAATTCAAACATATTTTGCTCTTTTATGATTCATAAGCCCATGTACGGAAGGTCTGAATAAGAAGAACAGACCAAGTCAGCCTTAATTGTGTTTTTATTAACTTGACCAGTTCGATGAGTAATCCATCTCTAAATTGGATGGTTTTATAGGTACACATTTAGGTTATACCATGCCACATTAAAAACAGCTATTAAGTTGATTAAGACTGAACTCATTTTCAGGATCCATGGCAAACCATTTTCCATGCCTGATGTGCACTTAGAAAGAGAACCTGTGGCAGGTATTAGAATGTAAGCAAAGGTCAAAATGTGAACCTGCAATGTAACACTGCAGGTTTTAAAGCAAATGCCATACTAGAATGTTACAACTAGGGGAGGTCAAGGAAGAACGGGCGTGTGGTCTTCTTTAATGTATAATAGCCCCACATATAAAATGAAGTATGGAAAGCTTGAGGCAGTACTTTAAGGAGCCACAGAAATTGTTTCAAGACTAAGTTTTATGAGGTTAAACAAAATGAAATTGACTCATTTTGCCTAAAAATAAAAATGCTGAGGGAGAACATTTAACAATTTTGAAATATGTGAAGAAAAGTTGAATGCTTAATAATGAGGAGGGCATAAATTCCTCATGACCTACTGCCACGCCCTGCACCCTCGCTCCTAGCCACTCCTTGCAAAGGCTGTCTTTCTCTCCCAATTTTCCACTGTGTCTTCATCGTGGCAAAATTCAGCCCCCATGCTACCTGAACTTTCTTGTGCTACTATACTGGTTTCAGTTCCATAACTAGGCATGCTCTAAGTTTGTTCCTCAGGAAAATGTGTCATCCCTTGCACTGATTCTGTGTGTTTCTTCTCAGTATCCATCCTCTTCCTTCATCTGTTTTTATGAGGATTGTGAGTTGTTTTTTTCCAGACACTTTTACTATTGCTATAAATCCTCTGTTTGGGTTCTTTTATTCTTTCCCTGGGTTTCAATGTTCGTATCTGTGCTATGACTTTTAAATCTACATGTATAGCCCCTTATCTGAATTTCCAATAATCTTCACAGCAATACCCCCAATATTTCAGATCCAGTGGGCCAGAAGCTGAATTCTTGCTCTTATTTTCCCATTGTCCCATCTTCTTGTGCTCCCCAAATTGGCAATCCCCAACCTTTCTATGAGTCAAGCTAGAAACAACAGTAGATGTGCTACGAATTTGAGAATCAAACACCCAAATTAGTCTTTTTTTGCCACATCTCCAAACCCAGTGCTCCTCACTATTCAATGTATCTCTTACTTAGTCCATCAGCACACTTTATCTAGGTTTCTCATCTCCAGTTTTTCATTTGTCCAATCCACCCTTTCACCATCACTATGTATATACCTAAAAATGGGAGTTTTAAATTCATTTCCCACTGAGAAACCTTCCAAGAGTCTCAGGTGCCTATAATGCCAAGATTTTTAATATGGGATTCTCAGTCTTCTGTCCTTGAATCCCTATATAATTTCCCCCTTATCTCTGCAAGCAAACAGAACTTTAACCTTTATATCACCCCAACATTTCATATCTTATCCACCTTTGCTCAAGCTGTTCTGTCAGCCTGAAATGCCTTTTCCTTTTGAAATCATATTTAGAATAGAACTTTTCATGAACAATTAAAGCCCAAAATATGGCTCCCTTTGGCAAGTTTCAAAAAGAAGGAACATCATTTTGACAAATTCCATAATGAAACACCCAGAATAGAATAAATAAACCAAGGTAAAGGTTCAATGTGTTAAATGTAATAAGTCAGTGGCAACAAAATAAATACAAAACTCCTTCACAGATTGTTTTTGACACACCAGTCTATAGAAAGGCCTTTGAAATTTGTGAAAAGCAGGGCAAGACATTAAATTGTTCCAGCTGGTTTTTCTGACACTAGATAGTGTTTATTAAAGTCTTTTTCTATTGGAGGACTATGATACTATTGCCTTGAAAAATAATTATAAAAATTAAAAATAACTCATTTTTCTGCCATTCTAAAGTGATAGAAACACACAAATTCATTCAGGCATACATTATGCATTTGTTTATTTATTTGACATTTATTGAACAGCATTACTGGCTGAGACACAAAGTTTAACAAGTTCTCAGTTTACAGTAGAATCGAGTAGATGGTATGGATAAAAATGACTGGATAGTAATAAAATAGAACCTGATAAATGTCAAAAAAAAAAATGGTGGCATGGACATTCAAAGGAGGGGAAAAATCGCTTAAGCAAGCTAATGGAGTCAGACAGGCGCCACGAGGAGGAGATACTGGAAATGGATTTTGAAGAATGAATCGAGTCTCAAGAGAAAAATTTAAAAAAAGAGGCAAGATGGTATTCCAGGCTGAAGAAATTCCCCAAATGAAGTGGTGAATGGTGGGGTTATTTGAGCAATGGTGAGCATTCCAACATAGTGGTAGAGAGTGGCATGAAAAACAAGAAGGAAATAATTGAGACTAGTTGATTATGATCATGATCAAGTGATCATGAAGGGCCTCGCATGCCAGCCTAAGTATAACTTGAACCACTTTATTCCATTATCAATGGAGGGCCATCCATGAGTTTTGTGCTTTAGGAGACTAGTCTGGCAGCAGTTTTGGAGGATGAAGTTTTGGAATATGGGGAAGCACTGGAAGGAAAGACTGAACTAGGGATGGACCAATAAAGAAAAGGAGCTAAATCTTTAGGTTGATTGTTGTCGATGTTGATGAAGTAGCCGGTGAGAGATCAGGAAAATTGTGACATTTCTAGCCTGGGTATAAGGAGAATGGGGGTCAGTAGAAATCAGAGAAGGAGGTAGAGGAGTAGGCTTAGGGGAGAATGAAAGGACTTTCCTTGCAATGCTTTCCTAATATGCGTGGAAAATCAGTTCCTTGGCTTTTTTAAAATGGTGCTCCTAGTGATTCCAGAGATGGCATTAAACCTGGTTTCTTCCTACTGCTCATTACCAACAGCTTCTTTGTTCCTACTTGCCCTCCCCTCTTGCCCTCTGCAGCATTTTTGTTGCATGATGTCCTCTCCTTCCTACTACTGAACTCTCTTCTCTAGGTCACAAAAACTTTAAAAAGGCTGTTTCTGGAGGGAAGAGAAAAACTACTTCATTGACTTAGGGAATGGATTTGTGGGGGCCCTAAGAAGATTTACCACCCAAGCGAACCCCACCCAGTTCTCAGAGTGCCCAAGTCAAGGGATGGGAGGGACAAGGTTCTAACACCTGCTTCCTTACTTGGATCCCCCAAGGCTTGCTGTAGTTGAAAGCAAGAAATTTAAAATGTGTTTCAAATCCTCTGAAATGGTTCTTTGTTGTTGTGACTTACCAATAAACTTTGATCAACTATGCTTCATTACCAATAAAATTTTGTTTCTTAAACTGGTTTATATAGTTCTGCTAAAAAAGAAACAGAATTTTGTAATCAAATTTTGTCAATTACCTAATCATGTTGAAAGTCTGTCAACAAATTATTAACATTGATGATAACATATCTAGAAGTGATGGAAATGTATAAATTTTGGTACTATTTATTTTGCTCAATGTTTACTTTTAAATCTTCTTTATTCTTCAATAGCAGTGAAATGTTGAAATTCCTAGAGGTTTTGAATAGTTCATAAGTAACATTAACATTTTATGAAGCCCAATAAACACAGTGTTGAAAATGATTCTAAAAACTTAATAACTTGGGAAGGCACCAGCTTCCTATATAATTATCAGCCCAAAACTTTATCAGCCAAAAACTCTGCAAGACTGATTTGAAGATTAACTCCATAAGATTAACTCTTGAGGAAAAAACAGGACTATATACTGCCTTATGTAAAAGTTTTTGCATTTTAACTAGCCTTTTAAATTTATATTAAGAAGTGAAATGTAGCTGAAGCATTAAGGTTAAAGCTAAACCTTGTACACAGGCTGGTATAATAAAGAAACTATCTTTAATCCTGTTGTCATTCACAATAAAGAGCAGGATTTTTATTAATTGAGAACTCAGGTAATGCTGCAAAAGCAAAGCATAGGTTTAGATATTTAGTGACATTTCAAAGCTCAACTCTCCAAAATTGCCTACTCATTCTTTAAATTCATTCACACACTCATTTACTCATTCATTTGTTCATTTGTTCATTCAATATTTGTTTAATGTCTATTACACTAAATGACGATAGGCCTGTATTAATTCTTAAACAGGCACACAAATCTCCAGAGGGAATAGACATAAGAGCCTGAAATGTGAGTAGAAAGATACCTAATGCAAAAATATCGCCCCTCCCCTTTTTTTGAGAAGTTGTGAGTTAACAAAACAATCACGCATACCATATGTGATTCCCATACATCGCCCCACCACCAACACCTTATATTGTTGTGACACATTTGTTACTAATGATGAAAGAACGTCGTCATAATATTACCGCAATCTATAGCCCATAGATTATATTTGGTGTATTTTTCCCACAAACCATCCTATTATTAACACCATGTATTAGTAGTGTATATTTGCTATAGTTCATGAGAGAACATTCTCATATTTGTAATGAAGGTACTGTGTGAATGCTAAGAATCAACAATGGGGGAGGTATAGAGGGGTATGGTTTCCTTTTGGAATAATGAAAACATTCTGAAATGGACTGAGTTGATGACAGCACAACTCTGTGATGATACCTAGAGCCACTGAGTGTACACTTTGGATGGATCATACAAGGAAGAGGACTGTATAACCCAGCAAACCCCGTGGTGAATGTTGGACTTTGGTTAACAAAAATATCTTATTTTTATTGGTCTACAAAAAGTGACAAAGAAGCAATAAGTACAATAATAAATAAAAGCTAGATAGATGGTATATTGATTAATAATTCATTATATTTATATCACTACTTTATAGTTTGCAAGGTATTTCATGTATATTTCTTCTAATTTCAACTTTTTTAGGTATGGTACTTATGGAAATATATATATGCGTGTGTTTGTGTGTGTGTAAATGTATGCTTTTAGGAAAGTTTAAAAAAATCATTTCTTTCCCTGTAGGACCTTCTCTCCATCCTGAAGATTCATCCATTTATGTCTAAGTTAAAATGACAAGACATGTTTTGTTTGGTTTATTAGTAAAAATCTAAATAGCAACATTAAGCTTTTAGGAAAAGATTAACAACATTGCACTGTAATACCTGTCATCTTAATTTGCGTAAAAGCTGTTTAAAATGTGCATTCTTTGTAACAGAGCATTCAACAGTCTTTGCCTAATGGATGGGGAGATGGTATGAAATACCTTTAGAACTAGAGCAGAGTAATCAAAATGTAACATTTTAGTCTGAGAAAGTGACGTTTTAAACTTAGTTATATATTGATTTTAGAATACTTATTCTCTTTCCCCAGCTTCCCTTAAATTTTTTCTTTGTTCAAGAAAATCATAGGTTTATATTGGATGTGGAACAATTTATTTGATGAATTAAGGGTAACACATAATTTTGAGACTTTCCTTAATTTTTTCTCTGAAGACAATTGCTTATATGTAAACAGATGCTCCTCCTAGGTACTAAAATAACAAATATGAGAATATGAGATTTTTTTTCTCTTGTAACTATGATAATTATCATTTCATCTTGAAAGTGGGAAAATAAATCATTGATGAAAATCATTTTTTTTAGTTAGACAGGAAATAGCTGAGAGACAGAAGAAGAAAACTCTAAAACAATTTATTGCCTTTCACCAAAAGCCACAATGTACCACCCCACCCCCCACCCCCAAGGACATTTTAAGTATTCAATGTATCACCCTTTTAGGTTTTGAGATTTTTTTTTAAATTCCTTGATAGTGTGTTCAAGCAAATGAACTTCTCCATTCTGCATATGAATTAATATGAAAGTTTACTTATCCCGGAAATTAAATTTCTGAACCCTTATTTAGAGACCAAGTTCATATCCTTTTGAAAACCTAGGTCAATGGATATCTCCATTCCAAATTTCCTTCCTCCTCTGATTACAAGGTTGAACAGCATGTGAAATCTGAATCTATAAATGTTTCCATTATACCTATTTATTTTACATAAACGTTGATGAATCTAAGATAATTGCACATATTTGTAATATCTGTGCAGTTAATTTCTTTATTTTCATATGCCCCTGCTACTATATTACCTACACTTTACAAACTTGAGTTTATTTTTACATATATGAACCAAAATTCTTTCGTAAGGAAAGAAAAGAAAAGAAACTAACTCATAATATATCAACATTACTTTAGGTTAAAAAATATGATAAATATATGTGTTGGTGATCTTTGAACTAAAAACAGAGATCCAAGAGATTAATCAACATAAAGAAAGTAGAAGTTGAATGCTATCCACTGCAGAACACTGATTGGAACACCAGCAGAGAAAGTCTCAAAAAAATGATGAATTTGGGAAACTAATCTAATATATTATAAAATCAATTACAATCCTGGGAAGACTAAGTCATTTAGGGAATGTCTGAAATAACACTTATTAAAGAACCAATGAGGGAAGCGGGAGTGGCTCAGTCGATAGAGCCCCTGTTTACCATATGGGAGGCCCTGGGTTCGCTTCCCGGGGCCTCCTTGTGAGGGCAGGCCGGCCCGCGTGGAGCGAGGGGCTGATGCAGCAGGACCTCACAGTGAAGGGAAGATAAGCAGACACGGAGAAGACACACAGCGAATGGACACAGCAAGCACAAGCAGCAAGGGGGGGCATAAATAAATAAATAAATAAATCTTTAAAAAAAAAGAACCAATGAGGTAGCCGCCTCGTGTAGCAGAAAAATGTCCACGTCAGGTGGGGTGAAGAAATCTGCAACGAAGAACCTCAGGAGATAAGTAAGACCAACCATAGGGTCCAGGAAAAACTGTAATTAGAATGTTTATTTATGGTTACTATTCATATAAAAATGAGAAAGAAATAAAGATTTATTAATATTTAACTTCCAATAGACACTAGTGCCCTTGTTTGGTCTCCTTCAGCAGGTGCTGTGTTCCACAGGGTACTTGAGATGTCCTGATGGAAAAGCAGGAGTGGGCCACAGAGGACCCACAGGAATTCATCAGCTTTCAGCACGCTGCAAAGGATTGTAGTGGAGGTGTACTCAAGTAAGAAAGTGGTTTTACAGATTTTATCTCATTTTATCTAAATTAATCCTATAAAATTAACAAACGCTTAGAGATATTTTTGCAAAGATAGATACTGAAGAAGATACCACAAAATAAACAGAAGCCAATTATAGGAGAAAGTCTATATCGTCATTCCTCTTGTTCCTATGATGAGCTCACGAACCACATTATTAAGTAAAAACAAGGATTGGCTAGTAACATCTGAGAAGATTTAGGTTTTTTAATTTTCAATACTTTTTGAAATATGGATTCATATCCACTATTGCTGATGCTAATCTCAATTTAAGGGTATATTTGCCTTGAGATGTTAGCTAAAGAGAGTAGTACATTTATACTAAATAAACATGCATGCATTTATTGAGAGTGCATATTGTAAATATTTCTACTGAAATGGGTTGTGATAAAAAAAAAAAAATGTTTGGAGCCCAATTTAAGACCAAATAAAATAGCTCTCAACATATTTATTTGAACACATAACAGAGATCTCTTTTATCCATATTCTTGAGAGACAAACCAAAAGAAACCAGAGAGATGGGTACTGAGACTATTCCTTTTCTGCTCCCACCTGAATTGTATTTAACCTGTCTGTTGTCCTGTTCATACCAGGGCATATACTTTCAGGGCTGAGGTGGTTACACTTCAGTTATGCACTGACAAAGAAATTAAAACGACGACGACAAAAGAACAGCAAGAATTGCCCCTTCCAAGAGACAGGTGGCTCTTCCTGGCCCTATAATGCCTCTGTGGAACTCAGGAAATGCCCCCATGGAAGATGGAGCCTGGTGTCCTGTGCCCTCTTCCTATTCCTCCACTCCAACAGCCTTGTTCTTCTATCTCCATAGATGGAAAAATTCCTATATACACCTATAGGAGCTCATTTTCCCTCATGACACAGGAAAGAGCTAAAGGACACAGTTTCCACTGCAAATAAGATGGGAAGAATTAGAAAACAGTGAATGATTAAATGAGGGCTAATTAGGTCTTTAAATGGTAGAAACCTTAATGTATAATCTTTCTCCAAAATCTAGAACAAACATGCAGCACAAACTCTGCAAAGAAGGATTTATTTATTCACAAGGATAATTCTATGGGTAACAACCCATGATAAAAAGGAAACAGAGGTGCTACAGATATTTGCAAACTGAGTCAAAAATAGATTATAAAGCAATTTAAAATTGTTTTAATATAGAATGGACAATACATTGGGCATCAAGTAATAATTCAAAGAATTTTCAAACTCTGCATTGTCTACAACACTCAGTAGACTCTAGCTTTTTATCTTTATTTCTATTTCACTCTGCCTCCACAAGTTCAGGATCCATGACCACTCATCTCCAACAGTGTAATAATCTTTTACATGGCCACCCTGTCCCCGATTTCCTCACTTTACTCTATCTTAATAACTATTACCATAATAGTCTTGTTACTCTGCTCAAAAGTCTTCAACAGATCTTTATTGACTACTGAGTTCTACAGTCTGGAATTCAGCAACGTAATCCCAATCTATCTCCAGGACTCCCGCCCACTGTTCTCCCATTATGTGCACTCATCTCCCCCAACAGACTGGTGACTCCCCAGACTTGGTCAAAAGGGCCCTTGAAGAAAACCTGCCTCCATTTCTTTGGTTTAACTTGAATGCCCTTCCATCCACCAAACAGTCTCTGAGGCTCCAAGCCAGCTCTGAGCTCTCTGTCCTCTACTCATCTCAGTGTTTTATTAGTGCCTTTACCAAGGGTCAGGTTATAACATTCACAAAGTAAACTACAAATAGAAACTTGGCCTCATTAGACCACTGAATTCTCAGCTACTGGAATACTACTAGGCACTTTGCACAACTCAGGAAATACTGAATGAATGAATGAATGAATGAAGATAGGCACTGTGTTACTTGCCTTATTCTCCCTCTTGATATAAGCATATTGAGGGCAAGGCTAGTATCTTGTTCTCATCACAGTCCCGGCAGATCCTACACAGCACCTTATATATGAAAAGCAGTCTCTGAATTCTCATTTGAGTCCAATATTATAACTTTCTAATGTTTTATCAAAACAAGAAAAAAAAATGAATTAGCTTCAAAGACCAGACTCCATTTAATGGCTTATCCTTCCAAGCGATGGGCATGCAAGCACTTGGTCTATAAAGCACCACTGGGAATTGGGCTGCACATCATTCCAGCACAGTGATTTCATTAATGATTTTATGGAGCCTCTGTTGTGTTCTCAGTCAGAAGGGATGCAAATTCCAGCAATTATGTTGTCCTAGTGTTCACTCTCAGTGAAGTGCATCTCTTGGTCCACTCTCTCATCTGCATTAGAATTTAGACTTGTTTAAACTTTAGAGCAATCTGCCTTACTGCTTTTTGCAAAACTGAGGTGTTCAACAACTAATAGTCTTGACCTCGCTAAAGCCATTGGGTCCTTCTATTATAATCACACACCTAAAGAGACTGTACCACCATTTGTTACTTTAAATCTATTTAAAGTGAATATTTAACCTTTATTACATAACTTTGGAACACTACTTAAAAGGAAAACTGCATCCTCAAGTCTATCCACCTACTGTTTTCTAAGGTAGGATTAGTGCTATTAGGGATCAGCCATCAAGTATTAATAACTTAATTAACAGAGGCTAAAAAGAAGCCAAGTGAAAAAGAAGAAATGACTGTTTAACAATACCATACTCATATGGATTTACTTTACTTAAATTTAACAAGTATTATATAGTGATATGATTTTATCATATTTTATGATACTTTAAAGAACAAACACAAATGCAAATCATTCGCAACTGATTTCAAACACTGTATCACTTATTTACTATCATATTGCTATAATTTGGACTGCTTATGGAATATGGCTGTTATAGAGAATGAAATGTCACTTCTTTGAGATCTGACCCCCTTAATAGTGTGTGCTGTCAATTAATCCACAAAACTTGATGAGGAAATGATGAACCACAGTTCAGCAGAAAGGGATAACACTGGCCAGGCCTTAGAGGGTTAGACCTCTGCCAAAACAGGTTTTTCAGATAATTTTAGCAAAAGCAGATATGGAGAGTTAGCCTTAAATTTTTCACATTTGTACACAGTCTATTGCTTTCCTTTGGTGGAATGTACAGGCATCAAGCTTGCAAGTTTAATTCTCAAAAACACATTTTAACTTTTTCATAAATGGATATTGATTTTCATACAGTATGATAAAAATAATTATTTTCACAAATTGTCTTAGATTCTTAAGTGTAAACAATAGCAGGGTTAAGGTAATAAGTGAGCGTTCTTTAACATTTGAGTTTTAGCACATACCCTTTCTAGCAAGGAATTTTCTTTCTCCCAAGAAATAGCTTTCTGTTACCACTCCACGTGAATTTTATGGAATTTTTTAAAATATATTTTATATGTCTCATGAGAGCCTCTAAGTAAATCAAAATAAAACCTTGGTAAAATTATCAAATAAAACCTTACAACTGCTTAAAAGTCACATGCTTACTTGCTGTGTACTGTTTATTAGAATGTAGTAAATGGCTTTTAATAGGTGAATTTTATGACAACCACTTATTAACTAACATCTGGCCTCTTAGGGCAAATGTTATATATTACCTCGGCTCCTTTGACACAGGGTTGTGAGTTCAAGTCCACATGAGCACTCAAAAATGCCATTGTATGTACAAATCAAAATTGTCTAATACTAGTATTAATTTATCACTGAGTTTTAAATGTGAATGGATTAAGAAGTTTACAAGATATAGTGGACATGAAGACTGAAAGGCTACATGGTATAGTGGTTGAAAGCATCTATTCTGAGGCCAGATTTTCTGAGTTGGAATGTTGCCTTTACTACGTATTCTAGAAGTGACTTCTCTGAGCCTCAGTGTTCTCACTGCATAAATGGGCGGAATAGTAGCACTCATAGAGCTCTTATGAGGGTTAAATGAATGAGCATTTGTAAAGCACTTAGAACAGTGCCTAACACATAAGAAAGACTAGATAAACACTTACTCAGAATTAACATATCAATAGTACAATTATAAAAATGTGCTTTCAGCAATTGTGACAAACGTACCTCACAAATGCAAGGTGTTAGTAATAGGGTGGTATATGAGAATCTGTATTTTATGTATGATTGTTCTATAAACCCACTACTTTTCTAATAATAATAATAAAAACATCTGACAAAAGAACATTTCAATAAGTGGTATGTGACTGAAACAAATATGTATAGAAGAGAAACAAATTTTCTCATACGACTTCTTAGATTTCCTTTTTCTGTTATAGCTCAGTCTTCCCCGTAGGCCTCTACCCTGTTAGATGGAGATAAGATGAGGGGTGGCAGAGACAATACAAAACTTGCCTATTAGTGATATCTCTGTCTCTTTCTAGTTAAATTGCCTCCACTGAAGACATATTTAAATGGAGAGTATTTATATTTTTCTCTTCAACCTTCTGTTACTCCCATGTCAGGGGGAAAGGAGGCGTTATGCGATCTTGGTGGCCAAGGAGGGGTTGCCCATTGCTTTCAGACTAGCAGTGTTTCCTCCCTCTTGTGTCCATGCAAGAGCGTAGTCATCCCTGAATCCATGACCGTGTCAGTTCCACCTGGCCTTCCAGCTTATGCTGCCATCCACTGCCACTGCCTGCTGACCCTGTTATTGCCTCTTCCTGACCCTTGACAACTTCCCCTACTCAGTCCTCACTAGGACTCCCCACAGTTACATTTCAGTCCCCTACAGACTGCGTGTAAGCTGAGGGGCTCCAGCACCCCCATCTCAGACTCCTCACTCAGCTGGAGCTACACTATTTGTCTGAGACACATTGGACATGGCAACGTGTGAACATATGAGAAATTGAGCTGTTAGTTCTGCTGTTCTTTAGTTTTTTTTAATGGCTTTCGAAATATTTCTACAGCTTTCTACTCTCAGTCAAGGTTAGGCTACAGGAGTGGGAAAATGAGGAGTCCAGCATGGGATTTCCTTATCCTTCCAGACCTTTCTTCTTCCCACATTCCTCTAAGGAAGAAAGAGGTGGATTTTTTTCCCTTTTGCACATTGTGAGGACTCCCGTGTGCCATACTGTGACGTCTAGCTATGCCTGAATTGCATTAATCTTGATGCTCAGATTGGCCAGGCCTGGCTCTTGGCATAAAAGCAGCAGAACACAACTAGAAACCAGAGATTGTGTTTAAAAAAATTGTTTTACTATTCCAAAAGATAACATCCTTTTAACCTACGAATTTGTTTTTCTGAAAAGAGAGCCAACGAAACCCAAAGGAGAAGGGAGAGACCAGCAGATGCCACCATGTGCTTTGCCATGTGGAAGAGGACCCAAGGATCACTGGCAGCCAGTCTTAGGGAAGAAAGAATCACCTTGATTTGGACATTTTTCTCACCTCAAACTGTATGCAAATAAATTCCCATTGTTAAAAGCCAACTCATTTTACGATATCTGCTTTCAGCAGCCTCGGAAACTAAAACAATCCCATTTCTTGCAGTTTCCTAGTTCTTTTCAGAAAATCTAGGTGCAAACTTTGAGTTTTTTGTTTTGATTTAAAAAAAAAAGACAATCACAGTCGTAGTTTCTTCATGTTTTCCATTTAATAAGAGATGTTTATTTTGACCTCAGTTTTTCTATTTCAGCTGTAAACAATGCTATTGTTTGTAAGCAAAATAATTAATATACTGCAGATGCATAAAGTAAATTACAAAATTTAATAACCTCAATAAAAGCAGAATGAAGCATTCATAACCACTGGAATCTTTCCAAAACTATCGAACGTTCTGTCCCCTTCCAGCAAGTGCTAATACACATCCCTGGATATGCGCAAGAGCTGATGTGAGCAAGCTCTGTAGTTCAGAGACAGCTGTTGTGGTACAAAGCATCGCAGGTGAGCTCCTGAATGGCTGTCAGAAACTCTGGAATCTGTCTGCTCTAACATTTAGCCGTTTACTTCCCACAAACAGAACTACACACTCTCCCTAAAGAATACTAACTTTTTGGTAGTATCCATCATTGGATACATTGCATTTTAACAAAGCAAATTGTTAGTATTTGGTAGCCTGTATTGTTCACATAACCTGAAATAGCTAGTAATAACTTTGAAAAAAATGACACAATTTTGAGAGAATTACAGAAAGAAAAAGGTCTGCTGAGATCAAAAGTAGATCCATACGAAAATATACCTTACATGTATTTGGATTATCCTGGCGGCAGATCACAGGAAAATGTGTCTAGGAAAACAGAATTCACAAAATATCCTGGAAGGTTTAGAAAAGCTAACTAGGAGAGACAATTTTTAAGTTGGCGACAAACTTTATTTTATTTATTTATTTACTTATTTTAGAAAAGTTGTAGGTTTACAGAAAAATCATGCAGAAAATACAGAATTCCCATATACCCTCCCCCATTATTAACAAGCTGCATTAGTGTGGTACATTTGTTCCCACTGCTAATTAGGATATTACCTTGGATAAATCATTTAGGTGAAAGTATGTAAGCTCATTTAAGAAGTGAATAATACTTTATAAATGTATATTAAATCATTGGAAGGAAAAGATAAATGGAAAAAAAGAATATTCCTAACATTATCCTATTAAATTCTTATTGTACACACTGTACCAATTCATTCAAACTGCCCAGACCTGGTCAGTGCACATAGTGACTGTCATTCAGAGCAAACCGACAATGCCGTAATTCACTATTTTATTTAATGACAAAATACCTGTACTAACACTGCAAATGTTTTATTGAGATCAAGATATAATTTAATTTCAAGAGGAAGCATTTCCAGTTTAACTTTATAGTCTTTGCTTGCCATCATATTAGGTAGAGATTCTGATGGATAGTTATTTTGTATAATTTTAATGTGGCCACATACTCGACTAGTTTGAAATGTCTTTGAAATAGAGTGCGGCCATATAAATTATTGTTGCAAAAGAAGCTTTTCTCTTGTTGACTGTCACATTTCTTCCTACATATGAGGGTTTTAGAAGTACAGAAGAAAACACTTTCTAAACTTTATTTGGTTAAAAAAAAATTTGATTCCAAGTCTGCCTCAAAATGTAAATGAAGAGTGTGGGAAGATGGCATCAGATTAGACAGATAAGGCTCAGCTCTCTCACAAAAACAAGGGAGAAAGAGCCAAAAGCTGCCCAGGGCATCTGCTTTGGGGGTCAGCAGACAAGGACAGTGCTTCACAACTCCCTGGAGAATGAGGGACAGAGAGATGAAGAAGCCAAAACAACAAACTGTGAGTTACTAAACCTCCCATCTGCCAGGAAGGGCTCCCCTCCCCCATCCCCAAGATAGTCAGCGGGGCTAAAACCCTGGCTCATTTCAGATGATTCAGAGGGGAGCAGACAGCTTCCTCCCTGTCAGTTGTTACAAGGGAAAAGGCAGAGGGAGTCAGGGGACTTTTCTTCAGTGAAATCAGCCAGTAGAGCCTGTTTTGAATCTTGGCTCTGGCCAGAGGAAAACAAAGAAAAATGGAGAGAGACACACCTCTGTGAAAACATGTGCCAACAAGCACCATCTGCTGGCCAGTCTGGAAAATACATGGACAAAAACTGCTTTTAGAGCTCTCTTTACCCCACCCCTGGGAGAATATCTGTACCCTATTAGTGAGTTCCTGGCATAATTTTGATAACTTAATCTGGGCAAATTTTAAAGGCTAAGGATAAGTTGAACCAAATATCCAAGAAGAGCTTTGAAAAAATAACAATAGGCAAGAGAGAGAAATTAGCCATCAGAGTAAATTAACCAATATATCAAATGCCTAGACATCAGCAAAAAATTACAAGCCATAATAGGAAACAGGAAGAGATGGCCCAGCCAAAGGAAAAAACTAAATATCCTGAAGAGTTTCAGGACTTAAGACAATTAATCAATGACAATCACACAACTCTCCTAAATCAATTTAAAAAATGGAAAGAAAATATGACTAAAGAGATAAAGGATATTAAGAAGATACTGGGTGAGCATAAAGAACAATTTGAAAGTCTGCAAAGAAAAGTAACAGACCTTATGGGAATGAAAGACATGATGGATGAGATTAAAAATACATTAGTGGCACATAAAAGCAGATTTGAATTGCTTGAAGACAGAATTAGTGACTTTGAAGACAGAACATCTGACCTGGAAAAGACAGGAGAACAGAAAGAGAAGAGAGGGAAAAAATGGAACAGAGTCTCGGGGAATTGAATGACAGCGTGAAACACAAAAACACATGCATTATTAGTGTCCCAGAGGGAGAAGAAAATGGAAAAGGCACAGAAAGACTATTTGAGGAAATAATGGCTGAAAATTCCCTACCCTTATGAAAGACATAAATATGACTATCCAAGAAAAACAACACACTCCAAAGAGAAGAAACATGAACAGACCTATCCTGAGACACCTACTATCCAGAATGACAAATATCAGAGATAAAGAGAAGATTTTGAAAGCAGCAAGAGAAAAGCCAAGCATCACACACAAGGGAAACTAGATAAAATTAAGTGCTGACCTCAAATCAGAAACCATGGAGGAGAGAAGAAAGTGGTATGATGTATGTAAGGTATTAAGAGAGAAAAACTGCCAGCCAAGAATTCTGTATCTGGCAAAGCTGTACTTCAAAAATGAAGAGGAGTTCAAAGTCTTCACAGACAAACAAAACCCTATAGAATATGTTACCAAAAGACCAGAATTGCAAGAGATACTAAAGGGAGTGCTGCAGTCTGAAAGAAAAAACAAGGGTGACAGACTTGGAAAAGAGTATAGAAATGAAGATTATTAGAAAGGGTAAAAAAGACAGACTATAATATGATATGACAACAGAAAGATAGAGGTCAAAATGGATGAAGTAAAGTAATGCCTTTACAGTTATAACATTGAGTGCTAATGACTGAACTCCCCAATCAAAAGACACAGACTGATAGAATGGGGAAAAAAAATGAGCTATCTATATATTGTCTACAAGAGACTCACCTCAGATGTAAGGACACAGCCAGGTTAAAAGTGAAAGGCTGGAAAAAGATATTCCACGCAAAATAGTAACCAAAAAAGAGCTAAAGTAGCAATACTAATATCGGACAAAATAGATTTTAAATGCAAAACTGTTATAAAGGATGAAGAAGGCCATTATATATTGATAAAAGGGACAATTCAACAAGAAGAAATAGCTATTATTAATATTTATGCACCTAACCTCAGGGCCCCAAAATACATGAGGAACACACTGGCAAAGCTGAAGGGAGAAATACATGTCTCTACAATAATAGTTGGAGACTTCAACACACCATTGTCATTGTTGGATAGACCATTTAGAGGATAAAGAAACAGCTTGAATAATATGATAAATGAACTAGACCTAACATACATCTACAGAGCATTGCACCCAAAAACAGCAGGATATACATTCATTTCAAGTGCTCATGGATACTTCTCCAAGATAGACCATATGTTAGGTCACAAGGCAAGTCTAAATAAATTTAAAAAGATTGAAATTATCCAAACACTTTATTTGATCATAACAGAATGAAGCTGGAAATCAATAATAGATGGAAAAGGGGAAAATTCATAAATATATGGAGATTAAACAACACACTCAAGTAATCAGTGGGTCAAAGAAGAAATTGCAAGAGAATTCAGCAAGTGTCTTGAGATGAATGAAAATGAAAACACAATATATCAAAACCTATGGGGCACTGCAAAGGCAGTGCTGAGAGGGAAATCTATAGCCTTCAATTCTTACATTAAAAAAAGAAGAAAGAGCTAAAATTGATGATCTAGCTGAATACCTGGAAGAACTAGAAAAAGGGCAGCAAACTAATCCCAAACCAAGTTAAAAAAAAAAAAAAAAAAAAAAAAAAAAAAAAAAAAGAAATAGTAAAGATCAGAGCAGAAATAAATGAAATCGAGAACAAAAAACAATAGAATCAACAAAACAAAAAGTTGGCTCTTTGAGAAGATCAACAAAATCGACAAAGTCTTAGTTAGACTGACAAAGAAAAAAAGAGGGAAGACACAAATAAATAAAATCAGAAATGAGAGTGGGGACATTACCACTGACCCTGTAGAAATAAGAAAGATCATAAGGATATTATGAACAACTGTATGCCAAAAAACTAGAAAATGTAGATGAGATGGACCAATTTCTAGAACCACAAGAACCACCTTCACTGACTTTAGAAGAAATAGAACACCTCAACAAACCAATCACAAGTGAACAAATTGAAACAGTCATCAAAAAAATCTCCCAAAGATAAGCCCTGGAGCAGATGGCTTCACAGGTGAATTCTACCAATCATTCAAAATGAACTAATACTGATCTTGCTCAAGCTTTTCCAAAAAATTGAACAGGAAAGAATACTACCAAACTCATTCTATGAAGCCAACATCATCCTAATACCAAAACCAGATAAAGATACTATGAAAAAAGAAAATTATAGTCCAATATCTCTAATGAATATAGATGCAAAAATCCTCTACAAAATATTTGCAAACAAATCTAAAAGAAAAGCACATTAAAAGAATCTCATACACCATGATCAAGTGGGTTTTATCCCAGTTATGCAAGGGTGGTTCAACACAAGAAAATGAATTAGTTTAATAAACCACATTGATAAATTGAAGAAGAATCACATGATCTTGATTGATGCAGAAAAGACATTTGACAAAATATAGCACCTTTTCTTGATAAAAACACTCCAAAAGATAGGAATAGAAGGAAGCTTTCTCAATATGGCAAAGTGCATATGTAAAAAACTTACAGCTAGCATTGTACTCAATAGTGAAAGACTGAAAGCTTTCCCATTGAGATCAGGAGCAAGACAAGGATGACCACTCTCACCATTATTATTCAATATTGTGGTAGAAGTTCTAGTTAGAGCAATCAGGCTAGACAAAGAAATAAAAGGCACCCAAATAGGAAAGGAAGAAGTAAAGCTTTCACTATTTGCTAATGATATGATACTATATCTAGAATCTCCTGAAAAATCCACAACAAAGCTACTAGAATTAATAGACAAGTTCGGCAATGTGGCAGGATGCAAGGTTAATATGCAAAAATCAATGGCGTTTCTATACACTACTGATGTGCAATCTGAGGAGGAAATCAGAAAAAAAAATCCATTTGACCAAAACAAATATTTAGGAATAAACTTAACCACGGACATAAAAGACTTGTACTCAGAAAACTACAAAACACTGCTAAAAGAAACTGAAGAAGACTTAAATAAATGGAAGGACATTCCGTGTTCATGGATTGGAAGACTAAATACCATTAAGATGTCAATTCTGCCCAAACTGATTTACAGATTCAACACAATCCCAATAAAAATCCCAACAGCCATTTTTGCAGAAATCAAAAAGCTAATAATCCAATTTATTTGGAAGTGTTAGCAGCCCCAGATAGCCAAAAATATCTTTAAAAAGAAGAACGAAGTTGGAGGACTCTCACTTCCTGATTTTAAAGCATATTACTTAGCTACAGTGGTAAAAAAAAAACAAAAAAACAATAGCATGGCACTAGCATAAGGACAGACAGATTGACCAATGTAACCGAATTGAAAACTCAGAAATTGACCCTCATATCTACAGTCAAGTGATTTTTGACAAGGCTGTTAAGCC